>WBNM01011277.1:48793-61360 GCA_013399055.1 Ramphastos sulfuratus | reverse complement strand
TCATGAGGTTGGCCTGGGCCCACCTCTCCAGCCTGTCCAGGTCCCTCTGGATGGCATCCCTGCCCTCTAGCAAGTCGACTGTGCCACACAGCTTGGTGTCATCTGCAAACTTGCTGAGGGTGCACTCAATTCCTCTGTCCATGTCACTGACAAAGATGTTAAACAGCACTGGTGCCAGCACTGACCCCTGAGGGATGCCACTTGTCACTGGTCTCCAGGTGGACATTGTGCCTTTGATCACCACTCTCTGCGTGCAACCATCCAGCCAATTCCTTATCCAGCGAGTAGTCCACCCATCAAGATTATGCTTCTAAAAACCTCAGACCCATAAACTGACAAGTGATGAATTTACCTGCATAGGCATCTTTCTTTCTGCCTTTTAGAAAGGTATTACTAGATGGAGACAGGAATGAATTATGTAGGAGATTGAGTGTTTTAGGGAGAGGTAATTTCTTAATTGAAATTGTCCAGTAAGAAGGATGGCTAGGAATTAAGGCATAACTGCAGAGCTGCATGCCTTTTGTATGACTAAAGGAACTGGTCACAGCTTTTCTGTCAAACTGATTACTGAATTGAAAATTATTGGTGAAGCTAGGTTTTTTTGTGGAGTGTGTCTCCTTTTACAGAAGCACTCTCGAATTCTGTTGCTAGAAGCCTAAGCAGCGCAAAGTCTCAGCCACTGCCTCACATCTCAGTGCCTAACTGAATAAAACTTGATTTATATTTTGGCTTGCTTGATGAAAAGTCAACATTTTTTTCTGATTTTTCTCCATTGCCCTCCCCTGTCCACTGCCTAAGAAGGGAAAAACGGAGTAATAAAGCAGCTACAGAATACAGCCTCCCAGTACCTCTGAATGGACAATGTGCTTTAGCAGTGACTGAGGGCTCCTTTGAAACCAACAATAAAAGCATCTTTTCTGTGGAGGAGCACAAGACTTGCAGGGGCAAGAGACTTTAATGACACCATTGTCTTCCAGGCAATTAGGACTCACTGGCACAATCCAGCATTGGTACAGGCACTATTTTGATTGCACTGCAACGGCTTAGAGAAATGTAGACTGCCGAAACTTAGAAACATCACAAATTGCTTTTAATCTTAAACCACCATAGATAAAACTGTACTAACACAGGCATAATCAGAATCCACAGGCATATTTTCTCCTCTAAAAACATATGCCCAGGAACAGAGGTCTCCCCTCCACCCCTCCTCTCTCTGTGCACACATGCTGTGTAACGCTTATTCTCCTGCTTCTCTCCTAACATGCTTGCAAAAATGGGTTTGAGCCTGCCAGCTGTGTGTATGTTTGTTGTACATCGTGGATTATATTTTAATGACATACCCTAAGCCTCTTATGCTCAAACGAATGTGCATTTAACTGTCTATGTGTTCATGCCGGTTTATAAGGTAGAGGGGTCAGCCAGCTTATCCCCCAGCTTCTCTGTGAGGGCACTGTCCAAGAATTTTAATGGAGCTTTCAAAAGCCTCCCGTTACACAAGGTGCCCTTAATGGAGAGTTCTCCTGCCTCTGAAAGTCCCCTCTTGTTGCTAGACACAATGAAAGGCAAGCCATAATCTTTGTGGAGAGCGCCTGGATTTTTTCATGTCGCAGCACATAGCTGGGATGCAGAGCACAGCTCCCTCCACTCTCCTGCCACAACCAGGGGGATTAATTTCATTAGTTCAGAAAGCTATTTCAGAGGGAAGGGAGGTTATGTAGGTCACCGATTCATCCCTGCTGCCTTGCAAAAAAGAATTCATTATGAAATTTCACTTTAATTAATGCAATGCGCCAGCTTTTAATAGTATTTCATCAGGACATCTGGTAAAAGCACATTAGCTACAGTTTTATGGTAAGACATAATTGAACAGAACTCCTGTTGGAGCTTGGCTTTTGCAATATGTTTCGCTTCTGCTTCTCTTTGCAAGCTGACGATTAAAGGGATTGTGGGACTCCCTCATCAGAAGGTGATGGAGGCTGATCTAAAGCCTGTTCGATTTAACAGACAGGTTGCAGTTAGGACTCACAGGCTCTGAAGTGGGTCTCTGAGGAACAAGCCCAGCATCCATCCTGTGTTTACATACCAGGTATTAGCAGTACTGCTGCTGATCTATAAGCCTGAATATAAAGTAACAACTCTGGTGTTTTGTTCCAGTTGCATTTGAAAAGCCGTGGTCAAACGGTCTTTATAAACCATTTTCTTTTGGCTTAACTTAGAGCTTTATCTTGTTCTAATTTTATCTCTGCATAATTGTCTGCTTTAATACTTATTTGATTATCCTCCCAAATTAATGTCAGCGCAGCAGCTTTCCAAACAGCCGTATTAAATATTCACATCCAAATGGGATTTTTTCAGCCCTTTGTTTTACAGTGCTCTCCTGAAGTATAAATGTGAACTCTCAAAAGATTTTAGTTAGTAAGTACTAGGTCATGATTATTTAAGTCTAACTAATAGGCTGAAGAGTCTTTGGAAGATTAATATATTTAGAAAAAGTTTGTGAACTGTTTGAAATCTTCTGTTTGATTTACGGCTGCCACCTCCACTTCTCCTTTTCATCTCTCTGCCTAAGTGTTTGAATAGTTAGTAACAGTATTAAGAAAAAACATCCACCACTAATGCAAGCGCAGATTGCTTAGTTTTCCTTTTCACACACTCCCCCTTCAGCATTTTTTTCACTGTTATTTTTGGGGCAGTTTTACTCTCAACCTTCACTGTGAAGGGCCACAAACAACTAAGGTGTTAGATGTTTCAGGGGTTTAGTTATTTTCTGCACCAATAGGCAAGAAAAGGCAACAGGAGGGATCTGGAAAAGTGTAGTATGTCCTCACTGAAAACCCTACTGGGTTCCCAGTAGTGGACAGCACCTGACAGTCCAGCTGGCAGTACTCACCCTGCATACACAAGAATGGGTCCTGAATGTGTATTAACCTCTCCAGTCATGTCAGATGCTGTACAGCTGGCTATGTCAAAAGGACTCTGTGCCACCCTCCTTGCTTGCATTTGCTGCTGTACACTGTCACGAGGGGCAGATGGGGCTGATGGAACTTCTTGAGACAAGGCCAGTCCACATGGTGGGTAAGGCTATCTCTCATTACGGATGCTCTCCTTGGGTCTAATCTCTTTAGAAACCAACTAATTCCTGTTCTCAGCTGGTCAATGCAGGAAATTAATTTCTGGGAAACTGAAAAATTGCCCAAAGAGATGCTAAGACCCCCGTAGTGATACAGCTTGACAATGAATCTGACCCCGTCCTTGAAGCTGCTCTGTACAAGTAGACACAAACCCAAGCACACATCATCAAATTCAAGGCACCAGTCTCTCTCCAGGGAGGACCACCAGTTCTGTCCCACCTTTACAGAGCCTGTGGCACAGGCTGTTGCAGAGAAGAGGCATCAGGGCAGTAAAAGTTGCTGTGCTCTAGTCAGACTGTCTAGTGAATTTTTTGTGCTACAAGCTCCATACTGGCCACAGTAAGAGGGAACCCAACTGAGACCATTGCTAGGGCTGAATAAGCTTACAGTTTCATGTTAGTTGGGAATAAAATGTAAGAAATATATAGGCAGCCTTCCTCCACATAGCATTGGTCAGGCTGATGCTAACTGTGGCCTGTGCAGCAGAAGCAGTTTATTCAGCACAGGCATCAGTAACATGATTTTACATTGCTAGTTCTGAAGATCCTCTGGATGCTAAGAGGAACACCCACACTGGTATTAGATAGTATTCTTTCTTTGTTGTTGCCTTGAGGACAACATTTAATATGGCAGGTTCTTTGGCAAAATGAGCATTAGCCTCTGCCTCTTGGAAACTGGAACTGCAACCTAGCTGTGGGCTCATATGGCTTACACTTGGTGCTCACAGGTTTGCTCCCCTAGGGCAGCCCACTGCTGATAGACTCACCAGTACTGGGAACTCCATGGTACAAGCAGGATTCAAGCTTTAGTTCTGTGAAGAAAACAAAGTCATTTTACAAAGGGTAAACATCTTCTTCCTAAATGGAGTAGAACTGGTGACCTTTTCAAGTTTTATTTTCTCTCTATAATGTGATAAGCTGAATCTCAAATTAGGATGGATTGTTTAGGAAAAAAAAAATCAATTGAAAATACAGGGAAATACACCACTTCTTGAAGCAGCCTTGTGATGGTTTAGGAGTTCCCTGCCCCCCCACACTTTGTAAAATCCCCCAGACTAGACTCAGCCGGCTGGAAGTTAAGGAATGAAGCTATATTTACAGCTTAGCACAATATACAAGCAATATATACACTATAGACAGGAATATTTACAGAAATATACAAGTTAAAGGTAATACAGAAATGCAATACCCCTCCCAGAAATCAGAGTCCCCAGGAGGGGCTCCCAACCACCCTTCCACCTTCTCCCCACCCCTCTACCTTACCTCAGGATTTGCCTGATGCACAAGATGAGTTTGGAGGATTGGCCAGGGGAGGTAGAAGGAAAGTTGTTAGTGAGGTTACTCAGCAGAGAGGAGAAGGCAAAAAGCTAGGCAGCCCAAGACTCTCCTGGCCTGTGTCTTATCTATGTTTGTGTTCTTGTTCTTATACATCTCAGCAAGCCTATGAGTGAAGTAGACATCACCACTGTTTTCTTTTCACAGCCTATAATATAATTTTCTCCATTAAAATATTCCAATTAGCCTCAAACCAGCACAAGCCTGTATTTAGAAGGTATTTACAAGTTTTATTTCAGAGACTAAACCTCTTAAAATAGCTGACTTCGGACCTCTTCTTTCAGCATTTAATATTTATCTTCATTTAAGTCTATGCTAACTGTAGTTTCACAGCTTGAAGCAAATTGAGCACGTCTCAGCAGTGCTAAGTGTTCAGGCATCTCACTAACTTCAGCTCTGTCCGCAGGCTTCATATTTCTGCTCTATCATTTCTGCAGCCTACAGAACAAGATCTGCCACTTCTGAGTGTCCTGACTGCAAAGTGACTGGATTGATTCATGAATGCTTTAAGGTCCTGAAATGAAAAAAAAAACGTTAGTACTGCTTCTCTATTCTTATGGCAGGAAGCATCACGTGAATTTTCCTAGAATAATTGTTAGGTGCTAAAGCAAAATCAACAAAATGCAGTGTGTGCATGCAGCCCAGACAGCAACCGAGTCCTGGGCTGCATCAAGAGCAGCATGGCCAGCAGGGCAAGGGAGGGGATTCTGCCCCTTTACTGTGCTCTCGTCAGACCCCATCTGGAGTACTGTGTGCAGTTCTGGAGCCCCCAGCACAGGAAGGACATGGAACTGTTGGAGTGGGTCCGGAGGAGGGCCATGAAGATGATCAGAGGGCTGGAGCAGCTCTGCTATGAGGACAGGCTACAAGAGCTGGGGCTCTTCAGCCTGGAGAAGAGGAGGCTTTGAGGAGACCTTGTAGTAGCCATCCAGTATCTGAAGGGGGCCTACAGGAAGGCTGGGGAGGGACTATTTACAAGGTCTTGCAATGACAGGACAAGGGGCAATGGGTTTAAACTGGCAGAGGGGAGATTTAGACTGGATGTTAGGAGGAAGTTGTTTGCAGTGAGGGTGGTGAGACACTGGCACAGGTTGCCCAGGGAGGTTGTGGCTGCTCCCTCCCTGGAGGTGTTCAAGGCCAGGTTGGACGAGGCCTTGAGTGACCTGTACTAGTGGGAGGTGTCCCTGCCTATGGCAGGGGGTTGGAACTAGATGATCCTTGAGGTCCCTTCCAACCTTACTATTCTATGATTCTATGAAAAGCCTATAAGAGTGTCACCTCTGACTATTTTGTACTGGTGGTGCTGCTTTGCTCTCCCCATCTCCTGCTGCACCTCTTCTTCTCCACGAGGCACCTTCTGCCAAAGGGCTGCCCAAATACCCAGTCTCATCTGTGAGCTAACCCTTCTGGTCAAAGAGCGCTGGAGGAGACAAAGGCCTCACCAAGCATAGCAAAAAACCATGAGAATGAAACACTGTGAGCAGCTTTCTGTGAAACTCAGTGCCAGAAAATAGCTTAAGGTCTTGTGAAGGTTAGGAAACAGGGATGAGGGCAAGGCAAGGCAGGAAGCTCCCCAAGGGAGAGTGAGCAGCACTCTGTCCCCGGCTCACATGCCTGTACCTTGTTTAGCCACTACAACTGTGCGGGCAAAGCCCGCAGCATCAGCCTTCCCTTTCAATTTCCTGCTTTTTATGGGCTCGCATCCCAGAGACTGAAGCGTGGCTCTTACTACTGAGCTTGCAAAAAAGCAACCTCTGCCCCATAAGCATGTGCTCAGGTCTGTCAAAGAATTCCCAGCGTCAGGGCTCCTGCTTTAAGGGGATGTGGGCTATTGAGATGCAGAGGCATGCCAAATACTCCACTGGGTCTTGAGCTAGTTGGGTCTGACTACTTTAGTGGAGAGGAGCTGCTGTCACAGAAGCCACAGGATAACCGCCTCTGTATGTGGCAGTCCAAGGACCAGCTCGTGAACTGTTCAGCTAGGCTGATTTCTCAGCAGAGATTGTCGTAATCATAGACTGTACAATGTCTCTTACTCAGATTTGCAGAGGATTTGGCTTTATATAACAGGCTCCCAATTCACAAAGCTCCTTCCTCCTCCGCTTGCCTCTGCTCTCTTATTGAGCAAATCCAGGATTTTGTTTGAGTCCCTCCTCTGGCTTCTGGACCTGACCACATGCCCGGTCTGAGCTCACAGACTGTGTTGTAGATGGCCTGGTCTGCAAGATAGAAACGTGGGAGGAGGGATGGAAACCAGAGAAGCAGTAACAGTTGTGGCAAGTCAGACTGCTGTGTTGGGTTTGGCATATTGCTGGTCTCCCAGGATTCTCCAGGACAAAGGAAACTCTCAGTTCAAAAGAAATAAAAAAGCTTCCTAAAACTGTCAGGACTGTGGGACTGTCTCTACTCTACACTGAGCACTGCTGGTTATTGCCATCACTGTCATGACCACTAACCTCTGTGCTTACCGACCTGGCAGGTCTCATCTGCTGAGCACAAGCCTTCCTCCTCTAGCCCCCTCCCTCTGGACCCACACACAGCAGCAACTCACTGACCACACTTTTCTCCTGCCTCAGCAAGTCTTGTCCTCTCTGACCTGCTGGCCACTTACGCATGACTTCTTGGAGCTGAAGGGAAGCAGTAGTGATTTTACACAGTTGTGGAAAAAAAACCAAACCTAAACCAGAGCATACCACTGCACTGCTGCCCCTTCTCTCTCTCCATCATGGGATCCAGAACAAAAGGATTCACCTCCCTGCTGTGTTCTGCTGCAAGCAAGTCTCATGCCATCCCAGAAACTGTCTGTGAAATTATCTATGAAATATTTATTCCCCTTGCATGCAACAGAAGAATCAAAAAGCCTGCATAGTATTGATGGAATCTGTGATAGCCAAATATTGAATTATTTACAGCTTAATTGTGCAAGCGATACTCATGAGATCGCTTAGGCTGCAAGACACAATTAATACAGTTCACAAAATTGGTGACTTCTGCTTCAGATTTTGTTTTGATGCCTCAGTGAGACCCTAAAAACCAGGTGAGATCACTTTGTAGAAGAAGAGCTAGAGTACCCACAGGCACTTGAAATACCCACAGACTTTTCTCAGAGTGCTGCTGTGAAATAAGAAAGGGCTTTTGAACCACCAACTAGCTGCTCAACTATCTGCCTAAACATACAGATTTGGAGCTATTGCAGATGCTCAGGTGAATCTTACCTGGCTGTTAGCTGTTGACCCAGAAAGGCACAGATCTCCCACAGTTCTTGTGTTACATATGAAACTCCCATGCAAATACCCTGGATACCTCAAGGCATCTGAAATGGCATTAAAATACACATATGCAAGACATGGAATTGAGCCTATGTGACTGCTGGCCCCAGCAGACCTCTCAGCACAGGGAGCAGTGACCAAAAACTGCACCGTTCCCTGTGGTGCAGTATCCTTTGTCTCCTGTTTATGGTGTAGCTGTGTTTCGTATGTGCACCAAAGGTCCTCCTTCTGCCCAGCCTATATCAGATAGAGTAGACTGGCCACTGAACTCCAACTCACAGAACTTGTATTTCCAGACATAGAACATTTCTTTCCAATCCCAGGTATACAGGTTGAAGTGGCAGTTGTCACAGGGGCTTGGCTATTTAATGTTGAATTTGTCTGAAGGTCTCTCATTAGTAAATACTTATCTAAACCCTCACATTTGAAGTATTCCACAAGTTATGTCTCAAAACATTCTTATATTCTCAATTCTTTATTATACTCCACTCTTAGCAGAGCTTTGGGAGTGATGACTTCCTCCCCCAAGTATTTCAGTATCCCTTGAAATTACTGCAGCTAACAAGGCTCAAGGCAGTTTATTTTGGCCTTAGAATGGCAGCAAGCAATGCTCTCTTCTCTGTGCCTAACAATGCTCATTTCCTCTTGGGACAAGGCACATCATGTATGTCTAAAACCCTCAGCCTACCCCAATTTACAATTCTAATACAGCTGTAGGTTTAAAGAGCCAGTCAAAATTGGTGGCAGATTAAGGGACAGAGAAACATACTGCAATGGCCTCTTGCTAAACTGAAATGTCTGACCAAAACCAAGCAATTTCAGCCTCTCATTAAGCTCTTGCTTGTCTCCTTCGCCATCTCTGGCATTTTTCTACTGAGCACTATCACCTAAACATGGTCTACTCAAATGTACCCAGAGTGTCACTGAGCAGCTTTGCCAACAATAACACTAGCCTTGGCTGAGACAGGCAAGAAAGCAGGTTTGTAGGTAGCCCATCACCTGCAGGCCTGCATGGGCTGGGATTTTTTAATTTGTTTTTTATGGTATCAGGTTTTTATTCCATTTTGATCTGGCAGGCAGAGAGGGACAAATAAAACCTCTGCTCACACCAGAGGAAAAATGTATTTATTTCAGCCAGGTACTTTTCCTTCTTGTCCTTCCCACCCTGCGTTTTCCTTAAATAAGAGACAAAGGTATACAGAGTTGACTTTGCTTGTACAATAAACACCATACATCTCCAAAGCCATTATTAAAAAAACCCAACCAACCAACCAAAACCAAAACCAAAACCAAAATCCCCCAAAAACCCAAAAACAAGCTAGTGTCTGCTTTACAGGCAGGAGGAGGTGAGGGAGGAATATGTAATATGATTTACCTGAAGGCAGTAGTAGAAAAAGCGAGGTTAAGGCTGTGGTCTTCTGTAATTTCTAATTTGCTGTTTAGTCAAAGAGGAACTGGATTGTTCTGAGATGGGTTGCCCAGGGAGGTGGTTGAGGACCCCAAGGTGAGGCTTGACAGGGATCTCACTAGCCTGATCTAGTTGAGGATGGCCCTGCTTATTGCAGAAGGGGCTGGACTAGATGGCCTCTGGAGGTGCCTTCCAACCCAAACCATTCTATGAGTCTATGCTTCTAAGTGAATGCAGAATTACCCAGGGGACTGAAGACCACATTAGGTCACTTGGACCATGTCGTGGGTTTAAAGAGCCAACAGAGTGAAGCTCTCAAATGAATTAGAGAAAAACAGAATTATATTTGGAGTTACAGATAGAAATTATAAAGCAAATACAGAATCCATAAGCGAACCCCCCCTGAATTTTCCCCCAACCCAAAACTAAACCTATCATCCCCAGTGCTCCAATCCTCCCCACCATGCCTCTGCCATCCAAGAGGCCTAAGCATAGCCTCTGGAGGCCCCAAACCAGGCCTATCCTTACATGTTTGTCCCGATAACGCAGCTCCTGCCCAACACAAGGCTGGAGGGGGAGGAAAGGAGAGCAAGCTGGCCTTGCTGTGAGCTTATGAAGAGATAGCAGAATTGTGGGATTGAATAACAATCTTCAAGTCCCTAGAGGACTTTTTTAACCCTACAGTTCCCAACCTGGGACAGACCACCAGGAAAATAAGTCCCAAGTACACCCTTACGTGATTGTTCTCCAGACTGTCTCTGATCAAAGCAAAAAAGTGTCTATCCACTGCATGCTCTATAGACACAAACAAGACGAAAACCCCAGCAAACAAAGTCACCTACCATCATGGTTGGTGTTTTCTGCACCAACCAGTGTCTCACAACCCAGGTCTCTAGGTGCTGTTTATAGCAGGAAAGGTGCTGTCAGTTCCTTACAGCTCTGGATACGAAAGGATGAGTTAGATTCAGTGGGCTTTGTATACCTCACTATTCTGAGCACCCTACACTTGTTAGAGAAGTTATCCCTATTGGGAAACACTCTTTGCTATCAACAGGTTGATGAACATAGAAGAAAATGGCTATGCTTTCCCCATTTTCCACTATCCATATTCAGCTGCAACCCGCTACTTTCCCCTCCTTCCTGTTATTGTGCAATAGCTGCTAGCTGCTAAAGAAGCTGAAAAAACAATCAAGATGCTTCAGAAAAAGCAGATAACTTCTCATATGCAGTGCTGAATACCCAGCAGATGTGACTCAAGATACACACATGCTGC
Source organism: Ramphastos sulfuratus (assembly GCA_013399055.1). NCBI lineage: Eukaryota > Metazoa > Chordata > Aves > Piciformes > Ramphastidae > Ramphastos > Ramphastos sulfuratus. Next base: position 50,945 of record WBNM01011277.1, on the reverse strand, counting down.
TTTCAGGCAAGTACTCCCAAGGGTTTAGATAAAAATAATAATGATGAGGGGTTTCAGCAGAAATCAAGTTATTTTTAAGTAGAAGGGCTCTAGGGGGTATTAACAGGGCTCCTTGAAAATGCCATCATCTTCTCGTGTGGGGGATCCCATAGCATTAGTTGTGTGTAATTAAAACAATATTAAACCAGTAGCCAGACTAGACAGATTCTGGCAGGAAAGCAGTAACAGGGTTTACAGCAAATTGGGTTGGTTTCAAATGTCATATACCATCTGATTTATTAGGAGTTTTGAAGGCAGAACAAATGAGATGCTACAGGGAGCTCTTCACCCCCAGAACACAGTGGCAAGTCTCAAGAGCCAGGATTTGACCCGGATGGTTTCAGTCACCACAGTTCAGCCAGCAAGGAAATGATATAGTGGGATAAATGCTGCAATGCTCTGGAACCAGATCTCACAGGGTGTTGCAACTTTGCTGAAGTCTATGGCCCACATCCAACGTTCAAAGTCCATGAAGGGTACTTCTTTCCAGTATCCCCCTCCTTAATGCATCCCTGGAATCTGTCATCAGACACAAGGGGACGGAGGCAGTGTAGCCAGCATTACAGTAAGCAGCTTGCTCAGCCAGCCACAGCCATTTGCTGTCTTCTGGCTGTGATGACGACTGAGTAAGTTAGGAAAACATTTTCATTAGCTTCACTCACCTGGGAAATAGTCAGCAGCTGAGTCTCATTTTAAAAGGTGGCCTGGCAAAAAGTCAAGAAATGAAATCTGGTGGTAAATAGATTGCAAAGACAAACATAAACAACTAAGTCTGTGATGATCCACCATCTTGAATGGATCTTCAGTGTTCGATATCAGGATTTTCTGAACTCAGACACATAAATCTCAGGAATTCACACTCTGCCAATATTTTAAGTCATACCCATAAAGTATATTTGAATAGGATTCAAGCTGGTGAAATGCAAGTTGTTACTTTTAAATGGGTTTGGTGACCCTGTGAATGGAGCTGGTGGATTCAGTCCAGAAGATGACAATTCATTAATTAAAGCAAAAATTGCCACCACAGTTCGTGGTGCCAGGAAAGGTGTGAAGGAAAATGGGGCCTTGCCAGGATGTGCTCATCCATATTTCTGGTGCCACAGATGGCAGCTTACATGGCTGCAGGTTTTTTTGCCTTGCCTTTTTAGAAGGCATAAAGATATTTAGTCTTTGCTGATTTCAGGGAGACATTTTAGACATAGTAACCTTATGAAAAGACACATCCCACTTGAATAATTTTGAAAACACCTCTTCTTTTCAAGTCACCAGCTCTCAGCAAAGAAATGGAGAACAAGAAATGAAGAAACAGTGAGCCAAAGCCCATAAATGGTTTTTCTTCTCAGTATGTGCGAGATGAGCCTGGGAAAAGCAAAACAATTCATCTACTCAAGAGGAGCTTTGCAGGGAAAGGTTAAGGAATAATAAAGAGGGATTTAGATCGCACCACTTTACACACATTTATGAGGGAGAAATTCAACACCCAGATAACAAATTCAGTTCAGGTCGTACTTCTCTCTCCCTTCCCTCCCCCCTTAAAGATGACATACCCTTCCATTTGTAAAGCACTTTAATTTAAATACTTCCAGGTTAACAAAACGCCTTAACTTCAACATGCCCCAAATTACAAAACAGAAACAGAACCTCTTGACAAAGGGTAAGAAAAAAAAAAAAATATAATCCAAGCCCAAACCTCCTTTTCTAAGCTGGAGTTTATGGTCTGTGAGCTGGCTGCCCTCCAGAGTCTGACACAATGTCTGGAGCACCCAGAGCAGCTGGAATTCATTTTCTTCCTCCAAATCTATGCACTTTCATGTGAAGTCGTGTTTTGGCACTGCTGCCTAAGAGAGAGTTCAGTGCAAAAAATCTACCCCAGCCGTGTTTCTTTGCAACCCAACACTCACTGAGCAAACATCTAAAAAGAAGAAGGGAGGAAAAAAAAAAAAAGAAAAAAGAAAAAAAAAAAAATTCGAAGAAAGGCCCTTTCCCTTCCCCCACACATACACAGACAACTGTACCAAACAGGGGGGCTATTCAAGGCTGTTCAGAAATAGGTCACAAGAAGAAATGTTTGCAGAGAAAACCAACACTTTTTTTTTTTTTTTTTCTTTTTCTC
>WBNM01011277.1:33901-48642 GCA_013399055.1 Ramphastos sulfuratus | reverse complement strand
TTTTTGCAAAAAAAACCAACACTTTTTTTTTTTTTTTTCATTTTCTCCACTCCCCCCCCCCCCCCTTTTTTTTTTTTATTTTTAATTTTTTCCCCCTCAAATAAACATCATGGAGGCCCCTGGAAGGCACTGGGGATGTCTGAGAGTCAAGGTCCTGCTTGTCCCTTCTGCCTCCCATCCACGTGGCTCCCACACTGGCTCTCGACGTGCCATCCCCTGTGAGGGTCTGGACCCCCATGAGCCGCCTCCTGTGAGCCCCAGCCACCATGGGGAGCCTGGAGGGGCAGGGGGGCCGCCTGGGCATTGTGCTGCTGCTGCTCCTCGCCTGGGTCAGCAGTGGGTCAAGGGGGGGGAAAGGAGGCATCCAAGGCACTCCCGCACAGTCCTGTCACAAAATCACACACTGGAGTTTGTGGGAGCCTGTAGCTCTGTCCCCTCGCCATTTGGTCTTTTTCTTCTTCTTCTGGCTTTTCTCTGGAATCTGTTGCCTGTTTTGCAAGACAGAAAGGAAAACATAAGCATGAGAGACACAAGGCCGGGTCAGACATCAGCATCCAGAGCCCAGGGCAACCAGCAGAATGGGATCTTGGCATGCATAACTATATTTGCATGTGTATCTTCATATATAAACCCCTCCACCATCATGTGACTTTTCATATCACACAGCGAACGAGAATTGCCTGCACTCGTAAGGAAGGAGGAAAGAAGCTACGAGCAAACGTTAAGAGTAACAGCAGGGATGTCCTGCCAGGTCACTCTGCCTCTGGTTGTCCTGGGTGAACAGCTGCTTCCTTCCTTGCCATGGGGGTGGCTCTGGGAAACAGGGATGCTCTAAGCAATGCAATGTCAGCGACCACAATGCTGCTAATGTTCGTTAGGGAACAGGATGAAAGAGATACAGAGTGCACAGAGAAATAAACCCTCCTAGAAAGATTTGCTTGCAGTTGGCGATGCCCTTAGTCAGTTGCATTGCTGTGAACTTGGCTGTGGAGGCAGGGGCTAACAACAACAACAACAACAACAATAATGAAGAAAAAACAGTTTGCTGTTGCTGGAGTTCTGGCCTCCCCTGGAAATTGTGAGGAGCACCAGAGCATGGAGAGTGAGCTAATGCTGGAAAGATGCCTCTGGCTATCTGAAGTTACAGCCACCAGAACCATGCAGCTGAGAGCACTCCTGGCACCATGCTGCACCAGTCCCCATCAGTCAGGTTGGTTGTGAGCAACTTCTAAAATATTATGGTGAAGGCTACTCCCTTTTCGCTAAGATAAGGTATTGTCCAAATGCCTATTTGCAATGGTACCTGTTTGCAGCAGCCACTCAGCTAGCCCAGTCATGCAAATTCAACAGAGGCTTTATAGTTCAAACATCTGATAGGCAGCCTTTAGACTTAGATTTTATTGTAAGACAAACGAGACAAACACTTTCAGCTTCTGGAGATTCTAAAGTCTAAATAATCAACCTAAGAGTTTTAATAGTTCAAAATCATCCTCTTCGCTATGCAACATACCAAGGACTAAACTGAGACCAAGTTATCCAGACTAGGATGAGACATAGCTGGGGGACAAATCACTATGGCTTTAGCTGGCGTTTTTCTTACAGCCTCAGCTCCCAAATGCTTGCAACCACCTAAAATACTTAGCTTTGACTAATAAGATTTTTTTTTTTTCCATGTGAATATGAAGGCTGGAGGCATGAAAAGCATAAAACTTCAAAGCTCAAGGCTAGGAAGTCAAAATAAAAAAAATACTTTGAAGTTAATTTGGATAAACACTAAGCGACCACAAGCTGTTCACGGTGTTCTGGAACTGTTTCAGAGATCCAGAAAACCATGTCCTGTGCCCACTCAAGACTTCTGCTGTGACAGTCCTTGAGTACACATTGCTGTAGCATAAAAGGGCTATCATGAAATTTAAATTTATCTGTTGGGCAGACTCAATCACTCCACTCCTGTCTGGGTATTTCTAGATAGCCATTTCTTGCATGAAGATAAATAAAATCGGCCAAGCGCAAGAAGCACAAACAGTGACAACCCTGAACAAGCCTCTTTACTCTGCAAACTCATGTGGGTTTTGAGGAACCTCTACATTTGTAAAGCACTCCAGAAATGACAGAGTTGTTAGGGACCTGTAAATTTACATTTTGTTTGAAAATGCTCACTTAATAAAAATACTGGGCGATGCATCCTATGGCTGTGGACTCTGCAACGTCCAACGGGCAAGCAAAGCTGCACTGTGGCAAATGACCATCTAGATCACATGGCATCTCTTTGCTCCCTGACTTAACCCGAGTTCCAAATGTTGTGAACATCTCTGGTGCCATGGAGGGTTTCATCTTGCTGGCAATGACTTTTACAGTGACTACTCAGGAAACTGAGGTGCATCACCTGCTTCTGAGCTTATGGAGTGCATTTTCAGGGCTTGAATTTAGTGATGTCTCATCAACATTCCTCCCAGCCTCTCTGGAGTCACATTACGTAGAGAAAGCAAACAGAACCTCACAATCTCATTTCGGGGATGTTTGTTTTATTTTTTTGCCTAGAGTAGACTAGATGGTGGTAAGAGCTCTCTGTAACATAGACTATCTAGCTGGCTAATGCTGAGTTACAGAACAGTTGGGAAATAGCTTGGGACATTTCCAACACAGCTCGGTATTTCTCCAAAGACTTTCTGCCCTCTGCTTTTGAGACATGTGGGAAGAGTGGGCAGTACCATCTGCTTATGATGGAGGCTGACTCAAGACTGTGCTAAGATATTCACAAGTACAGATACTCTGTAAATAAATGCCTCATGGTTTAGTTGCTGAGTGAGGCACTTTGACTGCATGGTGGGAAGGAGCATGATTTCAGCTCAGAACCCTCCTAAAACATGAAAAACAAGGGCTCAGAATAATGTGACAGACAATTGGTGCCAGAAAATCAAATCTTGGAGAGATCTGAAGTTATCAGCTGAGATACTGGGATGTGTATGCAGCTCTTTTCTGTAGGGCAGCTGGGCTTTTGGAAGGCAGACCCTTCCTGCCAGCAGCAGGAGCAGGGGTTTACCCAGAAAGCAGGTGCTTGCTAAACGGAGCAAAGGCAGTTCATGCCAAAAGTGGGAACAAGCCTCTGCAGTCTGAGGAGTCTGTGGCTTATCCATTAGCTCATGCTGTTTTTCATACAGAGTAGCTTAACTTTTTCCATTTAATGCATAGGAAATGTTGGCTACATTTGAGGTTTGTAGAATTTTTTGCCAGTCCTTTTTAACCCCAGGCAACAGGAGATTCTGAGGGGACAGAGTTATGAAAACCCAAATTACTGGTCTGGAGCTTTTAATGCCTTAATGCCATCCTTTTAAAGCTGATCATTATAGTCAGATTTGCACTGTTCACTGGATAATGTATTTTCATTATGGTCACAGCTAGTTCTCAACCTGCCTAGCACTGATGTCCTGGCAAGGGCAGCTAAGTGCTAGTAAGATCCCTATGCAGATAAAGGGATTAAAAAGTTACAAACCCCAGAAATCTCACACCTGCAGCCAAACCACCTGGCTTCTGCTCCCCAGAAGTTGGCTCCTGGCTCTTTGGACCAGGATTCCTGCACATCTCATCCATGGGCAGTGAGCAAGTGAAGAGATTGCAGCTTACCTTATTACCCTCACGAGATCATGGAAGGCCTTGTCAACATTCAGAGGTGGGTCCTTGGCGCTAGTTTCTATATAGGGAATCTGGAGAAGTGCGGCATGAGAGATTAGTAACAGCCTAAATGTTGGTAGCCAAACAAGTTCAAAATGAAAAACTCTAAAGGCTGGAGAAATTTTGTGCCTAAGAAACCAGGGCAACACAGGTAAACAAAGTGTTGTCATGACACTGCTATCAATACCTTCACTCTCACAGTGAGGTCAGCAAGCACTTACAAAAGGTCTAAAGTAAGCACCAGACAAAACAGCTGCTATCAGAGCTCTGGGTTTAGGGGAGAATTATCACAGACTTCATGTCGTCAGATGTTCTCTCCCTAAGCTGTGCTTGCAGACAAGAAAATAGCTGAAGGTTGTTGAATGATGAGTACTTGCCAAAAATTCTTGCTTGCCACATTTTATTAGGACCACTGCATGAATATTTCATGACTACAATTCCCCTTCAGTGTAAAATGATCTTCTCCTTCAAAGTCTGACAGCCAGATGGGACCCTCTAGAATGCTTGTCCAGCATGCTGGCAGATTTATAAAACTGTCTCCGATAAGGTATTTTCATACACAGCCTTTTGCACATACAGATGGGTGTAACATATTGTGTTGCAATTTAGGTGTCCTGGCTCCTACAAAAATCATATTCCTTGGGGAGGAATTGAACCTGCCCTGACAAACTCCCATTGTGGCTTGTTTAGCCACACAGCTTGACATTTAGGCTCAGTAGGCTGCCAAGAGGTCTCAGCATTATTATTTTTTTTATTTACCTTCCTTATTTACCTTCCCTTCCCAATCTGTTCCTCCTACAGGAGGTGTTGCCTCCCTTTGGGCATTTCAGGACTGCTGGTATTAGAGGTGATTAGTGGAATAGCATGTGACCTACACCCATCCAAGACCAGTTTCCTAGACTAAACTGTGGCATGAATAATACAGAGCTGAGATGGCGGGCCAGATGTATGTAGGCTTAACAACCCCATAACTTTGTTATCTTTAACAAGCTCACTTCTTATGGACACCTGGATATGCTTCCTAATGCCTGACTTTGCCTTTTCACTCCAGGTGAGCGCTTTTTTTCCCCCTCATTCTGAGGATTTCTCACCACTTACACACACCTTGTGTACACAGTTTCACGATGGCCATAGCTTTGCTACAGTCTCATATGCAGCAGAGGTTCTGTTTTCATGATGAGCTGGCCCTTCTGTGCAGTAGATTGCATAGCTACTACTTGGTAGTAGTCAAAAATGTAATTGCAAATGTTCAATTGTAAGAGAAATGCTTTAATTCAGCTCCAAATGAGCAGAGAATTTAATTCTGAATGCCTGTAATGGGGCTTACAATAACCAATTAAACAATTCCACAAACTTACATTATGTTTTGTGGCCATTTCTCTTCCCTGTTCTCTTGTAATTTTTCGTAAATGCATTAGATCCACCTTGTTTGCCACCAAAATCATTGGAAAGGATTCTCTGAAAAAAAAACCAACAACAAAACCACCACCCAGTTATTAGTGGACTATAAGAAAGAATTCTGAGCATAAAATTCACCTTTTGATGCTGACATCATCTAACATTTTCTGCTATAGACAGGCCACATATGAGTAAAGNCTGCCTATGGCAGGGGGTTGGAACTAGATGATCCTTGAGGTCCCTTCCAACCTTGCCATTCTATGATTCTATGATTCTATGAAAGATATCCAGAGAGTGAGCAAATGAACACACATCAGCTCCCCTACACATACATTCATACTATAAAAATTTACTTGACGAGTTGCATGCATGCACACATTCGTCCTTATTTGCAGGTACTTCAGGGACTTAGAGGCATTGTTTTCGTAATGCTTGACAATAATTAAGCCTCAAGATCCAACCAGGTGAAGAAAGAACTACAGAATTAGTCAGGAAATGCACTGAGACAGAGTCGGATCTTGGGCAGGAGATTGGGACGGTTTGTAACAATTGAGGCATCTCAGTAAGTGCATATTGTGGCAGCCGCTGGTCTTTGCAAGGTGGAGAAACTGGTGTCAGTTCATGTCCTGGTCATCCACTGTAAGCTACTGTGGGAGAAGGGAAAATTGACTCTGGGATCTGCTGCTTGGAGGAGCATCAAATAGGAGATAAAATGAGCAGGAGCAAAGATCCTCGTCAGTATTACCCCAAGACAAATTGAAAGACTGGCAGTGGTATCTGGAAGGAGGCTGGAGGCAACCAAAGACTTTGGCTAAAATTCCAGATGCTATTACCTACCATCTCCTGCCTCTAACCCCAGAGCAAAAATCTGATTAACAACCATCATTTTGTACCAAAATAATCTCCCTCTGTAGTAATACTGACTATTTCTGTAATTTTGCCAGGCTTGTAAGTGATCGTCATCATCCACTGCCTGAGAAAACACCCATCTATCCACAGCATGTCCAGTGCACGACTCACCTCACAAGGCGTGTAGGTCCAGTAGAAATCCTCATAGTTGCAGTGATTAAACAGAACTAGGGCAGGCTCATGCCTGGCAATACAGCTGCTGTCCACCCCACCTCCCATACAGGCACTTTTCCTTTGGCTGCATAACACAGAGAGCAAAGTCGTGCTGCAGGGCTTTTACCCACTGCTAGGAGGGAGGAGGTCCCTTCTGATAACTGTCAGTTAATGGCAATTTCTTATATTTAACTTGAAACCCTCCTGACATGATTCAAGTGTTCCTTGCTGATTTTACTGGGGTAAGGAGCAGCTGGCTCTACTAATTTCTGCACAGAACACTTTCCTGAGTAACCCTGAATTTTCAAACAGCATTTTTATGTCATTTTTTGTCAAGACGATAAGGGCTCCATCTTCTCTCTGGCACATTGCCTCATTGCTCTTGCTGGAAAAGTACTGCACTGCACTCTGCATTTTAAATGAGTCTTGCAGTTATTCATTCTGATAATGTGGCTTTGATTTAATTTTAATACCTGAACATCGATATATCTTGACTCTGATCATTCTGGAGCAAAACACTTGCTTGTCTGGATTATTTGATTTCTTTTTGGCTGGCAGCACATTGATAAGAAAGGGATTACATTTGGATGGTATCTCATTTGCCTTGTTTACTTCAGGCATAAAAGTCTGTGGGGGACTTTGTTCTCTGTTGTAAGCTGCATGATTGCTAGTTGGACAAAACAACTATAGTTGGAAGTTTCACTGTAATGAAAATTATGGAAAGAAAGAGGAGGAAGGCTTTGAAGAGCTCTGCTAATACAGCAGCCTGCAATTCCTTTGGATTTTAAGTTGCCAAAATAGGCTGCTAGCTTGAAAAGCAGGACAATGCTCTGCTCCCAGCTATCCTCCCAGCCAGTCTGGGAGGATGTTTTCTTTACTTGTGCTGCTTCTACTGCTGTAATTTGCTGAAAGAGCCCAGGGTTTGGATGAAGTGTTAAGCTCCTCATGCTCTGTGTTTCAGTGGTGTTGAGCAGGGAAACAAAAACAACTTCACTAGCCTGTTTCACTTCCTGCTTCTCACACACCAGCCGCAGTGTTTGTACAGCGTACAGGGGAGTAAAAGTTTCAGTTCAGAGCAAAACAATGAATACTGCATCTTATTTTCGCAAAGTTAAAGTAGATAAAACCAACATCAGTTTGGGGCAGATTACAGGAAATGCTGGTTAAAGTAGATAAAACCAACATCAGTTTGGGGCAGATTACAGGAAATGCTGTTCTATCTTCTTCTGCTTCCAGAAAGAGATTTAAATTTGCCCCATGCTGAGCTGGCAGTGAAGAAAAAACTGTTGTGATCTGGGAGGCAAACTGACCGATATTTTTCTTCATTTAGATGAAATCAAAGGGTGGGTTTTCCCTTTTTACTCTTGTGGCCCCCACTTTGGATGCTTTACTGGAAGAGTTGTCAGCTGTGAACCTCACATGATACGAGTCCACCCTTCCTGTGAGGAAGTTATTCAGAGCTGTGAAAGGAAGCCAGCAATGAGGCCCGAACCCTCTGGTGGCTTTTCTTGATGACTTCCATAATTAAAACCCATTATGAATGGAAAAACTAAGTATTTCAAAGCTGCAGACATATTACGGCTTATTTCACACCCCACCCAGGATTCATTGCCTCCTGAACCGGGATGGGAAAAGGGAGTTATCTCTCAGATAAACTGGCAACTTCCCCTTGTTCTGTCAGGACTCTTCCTTCCATCATGAGGCATTTTCCCCTTCAAGACACTTGTTCACAGCCTAAAATCATGCAAGGTTTGTTTGGCAGAAACTGAAGCCAGAGACAGGAGGATACTGCCAGGATACACAAAACAATTAAGTGCAAATGAACACTTGTGGACTCCCTGCTGGCGTTCCTGGAGTACCTGCCCTGTGCACAGAGCATCCTTCCTCTCTCCCCAGAGGCAAGCTAGTTATCTTCAAAGGTGTCTCACCTGCCTTTCTCCAAATGCTTTGCCAGACAGTTCTATCAGAAGTTTCTCCCCTCCAGATCCCTTTTCACTCCATCCTAACACTACTGAACTTTTTATCATGTTGAAAGCACTACATGCATATCAGAAGGGGTAAAACACTTCCTTATACGCAGGCCCACAAACCCACGCACAAGGATTTTCCTTGGGGCACCCAGAAAGTGAAAGACAGGACAAAGACAAGCAACTGCCCATGGGACATCTCTAGAGCAGTGGAAGGAGAGTCAGGCAGCACCTGGCTCCACAGCACCCACCTGTCCTTGACTCTGAGGATCAGCTGGTGGAACCGGTCCACATGCTCAAAGCTAGCCTTGTCTGTCACTGAGTAGACTATAAGAAAACCATCTCCAGTCCTCATGTACTGCTCCCGCATTGCGCTGAACTCCTCTTGGCCTGCAGTATCCAGAACTAGGACAGAAGAAATAAAGCATTTAGTTACTGTGAGGACCTGCAGCTGCCATCACCAATGCATCCTACATTGTCTTTCTTCTTCCAATGGGCTTGGTCCTCTCAAAGGCTGTGAAGGATTTGACAAAAGCAAATTTCACGGACATGATTTCTTGTTAAAAACCAAAAACTACTCCCAGACCCTAGTCACCACCATGTGTGTGCACTGGAAATATCTGGAAGCTGATTTAAAGTGGTGGAAAAACTTTAGGTGACTCGTATATCCTATACAGCCATTGTGTTTCTATGCATTGACAATGCCTAAATCTATGCTCGAATCCCCTAAAACACCCCAGATGCTGTTCCCCACTAAATTAAGCTCCTCTCTATTGTAACCATTACTCACTGGTTCTCCATCAGTCTGCTTTGCAGGGGGTCCCATCAGCTACCCCATAGACTACATGTGGAGCAAGCTAAACCAGTCTCCTAGGAAAGCAGCACCACACATCAATGCCAATTCTTGGGCCCCAGCTTTGTACACAGCTAGGATTTTGACTGTCAGGAGAAGGGCACCAGAAGAGTTCATTGGTGTAGTACAAATGCAGTGTGAGCTAAAAGTGCATCTGCTGCCCAGAAGCAATAATCCTAATACATCATCGTATCCTAGAGGCAAACACTCTTATGGCAACTGGAAATGCATCCCAGTCATCTGGGCTGGGTGGGAAAACTGTTTCTGTATCTGCTGTACAGCCACAGCATAAGCACCTGCCCACAAGTGATGGGGAAAGCCCAGGGCACGGGTGGAAGAAGGCTGTGGCAGGAGTGTACTGCTGACATAGCAGCAGGACTTGATAGGCTTTTTTCTAGTCTGAGCAGGCCCACAGTCCTAGCAAGATGTCTCTTCTAGGGGTAAGTATTCAGGCTGTCCCGACTTCCAGATGAGCTCAGGATAAAGCTCACTTTGCTGCTGGTATTACTTGATGAATCAGCACAGGGAGCCACAGGCAGACACGCTGTGTATCACAGTGCACCCCATGAGCCAGCCCATGCAGCTTCACCATGTGTCTGGAGGAAAGGCAGCTACCCTGGAATGCCTGGAGACCTTACTCTGGTGATGACAGGCCCTCTAAAGCCTTCAGCTTCACTCATTTGTCTGCCTTCTGTGGTCTTCAATGTGTTTCCATGAGCCCTTAGAGTGAAAAGAGCTTCTACACTGTCGCAGAGATCCTGAGATTTAGGCTTCTTTGCCAAGTGGCTGGACCTTACTGGAAAGTCACAAGTGTCTCTTTATAGTTTTTTATCCTGCTTCTCCCCACTAAATCTAGGAAACAAAGATCTCATTTCAAATGTATCCAGGCTGTTCTTAAGGACTGTACAAAAAAAAAAAGGAAAAAAAAAAAAAGAAAAAAAAGACACTGCATATGCTGGTGAATTTCTGTCCCCTGGGCAGAACTGCTACCATGGAATAAGGCCTGGACCTCGTGGCTAGGATGGAAGAGGAAATTAATCCTTCCTACCCGCCCAACCTGCAAGGAGAGGCTGGGCTGCCCTCATCTGACTTCTGCACCAACGGGACACAATGGCAGGGCAGGGCTGAGAGTTGATAACTACCATACACAAACACACACTCCCTTCCCCTCTCCAGCACACATACCCGACTTGTGACGGAGTGGTATAGCTTCTTGCAGGGGGCCAGGCTCTCTTGCCCTCATTTACCTGGAGACAGGGCAGGTGCCTGAAGACAAGCTGTGGGCAGGAAGCTGGAGATGGATGTGCCTGCATTGTAATTTGCTTAGGGACTTCCCCTTGCTCTGGCACATTTGCAAACCTTCCATGAAACATGAGGAACACTCAGCTTTGCCTTGCACCCATCAACCCAACCCTCAGCTGCTGCCCCTCCAAAGCTTTGCATCCCCTGCAAGAAGGCAGGGGACTAGCCCTGGGTGGGAGGCTGTGGGGATACCCAATCAACAGCGTGAGTGTGTGCTGTCTCTCCTACCTCGTGCCTGGATCTTGGCCATGGCATCACACTAAACACAGGCAGAGCCGCTGTGTCAGCAGCTGCTATTTAAAGGGAATTCACTTGCAGCATTCATAGAAAGGTGAGCAAGTCCAGGCAGCATTTAAAATGGCACTTTAAAAATGCAAGTAAAAGATGTGTGGCAGTGTGAAAGCTATGGTTAATCTAAAGATGGGTTACTAATGCAAAGCTAAGTGTCATGTGGATGGCCAGATAAAGTCCTCGTTTTAACTTTAAATATGCTCTTCATAAAGACAATCTTCCCACCCCAACGCTTCTGTGCTATGTGAATTGTAAAGAATCAGAGGGGAGAGTGCAATGTGAATCCCTCAGAGCCAGGACAGGACCACATCTTGGAAAGCAAAAAAGGGCCATATGCAAATGGCTTTGCTTCTGGTATAATCTTGTGACACAAAAGCTTCAAGAGGACTCTTACATACAGAAATGGGAAAGCCGCAAAAAGAAATCTTGGGAAGGTGAAGCTGGGAAGGTGATTTCACTGGCTTCCCAAACAGGTGAGAGATTTAAGCTGTGAGCCAGCATTCACCTTCTTTTAAAATTCCTGACGAGGTGCCAGAAGCTATAGAAATAGTCCCCAGCAGAAAAGAACTATGAACTCTCTTACCTCTCGGTACGCTTTAAAACAGCAATTGCTTCTTACTGGAAGTTGCCCCACTGGCAGTCCATAAAAGCCAATGTGGAGACAAGGCTGGATTAAAGCACAGTGGGCTTCCCCTGCCTCATTCTTCCAAGAGCTGAAATCAGATTCATAGGCTGTGCAGTGCATGGCCAGGGACTTCCAACAGCAAATTTGGTAAAGTTCCCAAAAACTTGGCTGAAGAAGCAGCAAGGAGGGGCATCGACAAATGTGTTTGGGGAAAAAATTGAGGAGAGAAAAGCCAAGGACTATATCCGACTAGGAACAGACATCCAAAGAGGGCAAAGTCATTTTACAGAGCTATCACACAATCAGCTGGAGACTAAACTAAGAGCAATTAGGCTGTAAGAGCCCAGCAGGAAGCTCTTTGGCTTTGCCAGTAAGAGGTTGCTGAGGGAAGAGATGGTCTTTTCTGCTTTCCAGTGGGTGTAACTCCAATTGTTGCACTGAACTCATTGCTAACTGAAACCTGGTCCCATGAGCTATCCGCACCATTTTCCTGTGCATCTTGATGGGTTAGGCAAGAGTGTAGCTGCTTAGAGAGTACTTCTGAGCAGACAGAGGAGCCCATGAATACATAGGAATTTGTGGCCCAAAATAGAAGCACTCAATGTTGTCAAGTATTTTATGTGGCAATATCTCTGCAGCAGACGATGCTGAAGAGGTATGAAGTGGTCATGCTATGCACAAGCCAAGGCAGATGCTTCCCTTGGTCAGTGTGATGCTTTTGCTCTTGCCAGACAGAGCCACACTGTCCCCAACATAAGAGCTTTCCTTGGAGAAAAAACATGTTATGGTGAAACATTGGGGCTTTTATGAGCTCTTCTTCTGTACCCTAACTAAATATATAGATGTTATAACACAGAACACCCAAGTATTTTAAGGAGAGGGGCCTTCAGAAGAAAGGCTTTCACATCAATAAACAGAATAAAGATGCAAGCTTTTAAAGGAGTTCTTTCTCTGACAAAGGGCAAGTATTCAAAGCCTCGTTTTCCATGTTGCAACATCAAAATTTTCCTAGCAGGAAAAAAATCCCCACAACTTAAGACAAAAAAACCTCTTTCAAGGCTGCAAAATCCCAGTAATTAAGGGAGGAAAAATACTGTACACAGAAATAAATGAATGAAAGTACAAACTTAATTTGAATATTAATTATTTCAATGACACTACCTAAAGTTTAAAAAAAAAAAAGAAAGTGAGCCACAGATCAATGATTTTTCCTCCAAGTCTGAAGTAACCTTTGATCTCTCCCTGGCCTCCTGGGTGAACTGTTCCCAAGCTTCCTGAAGAGAAAAGCAGGCAGCCTGTCCTGGGATGACTAGCAATCCCTAGCCAAAAAGGATGCATGTGAGACGTGAGTGGAAAGGGCAGAGAGGGAGCCCAGGGGAGGGAATGGTGCTTGGTGTTACTCCACTGGGGTGGACACCTCCTCTGCAGGTCTAGCCCAATGCAAGGACACCCAGGGACTGAGAAGGGCACTTGGATGGAAGAGAAATGAAATGGAAAACTGAAGTTCAGGACTGGGAAGAAAACTTCTAGGCGATGAGACTTTCATCTAAATCATACCAGGGCAACAGAGCACACACAGGCACAACTCCGTGCTTTGATGGTACCAACTGGCAGCTGCCAGCTGCCAGCTGCCAGCTGCCAGCTAAGAGTTTAGCCCAATTCATCAATGTGCCCAAGCCATGCACTTGTGGTCATCTCTTCCTCTCTCGTCTTCGTTGCCACCTTTTTATCTATGTGCTTTATGAGCCACAAGGAATTCTGAAACACTGGGAATTTTTGCCATATTATACCATCTCACTTTTTGGCTTCATGCCCAGACTAATAATTCCAGACTGGCATTTTGCAGCCACACCAAAAAAAATCTTTTGCCAATTGCTAAGTTAGGCTTGCACACAAGAAGCATCATACAAAATTAATGATAGCAACTCAGTTGGAGCAACAGTTAAAGCGGATTAACCCTGGCCTGCACTTAATTTTGACCTACTGTGTCTATACAGCACCTGCACATGCATGCATTTAACCAAGTACATCAACAATGTTGATTTCAGCATGAACAGCAGGGAACAAATGAAGATAAAATATGCAGAGAAAATTTGAGGCTGATCTTAAAGCCTCTTCAGGGTGGCATCACCCGAAAAAATGGGCTAGCCACAAATTGCCTCTGCATCCCTGATGCAGGTTAAGTGTCCTGTTCCACTCTATGACACTTGTCCTCCAAACACTGCTTCAATGGTCTGAGAAGTTGGAGTAAAGCTAACAATGAAGTGTTTTTGTGTAGTGTTGGACTTGACCACACCAAGCACAGATCCCACAGTCTTCTGGGAGGCAAGGAACTATCACAGACTCTTCTTTGACGAGACATGCTCAAGCCAGACAGCAAACATGTAAAAGAAGAGTCTGAACATAGGTTTGGCTCCAAGATTTAAAATCTGAAATAAAAATCTATTCTATTTAAGTCTACTTTCAGTGAGAGATTTCAGCAAAGGGAAAAAATGCAAGTCAAGTATTTCATCATGCTGCCAGTTAGTGGTATTGAATAAATGTGGGTGGAGGTCTTCATGGAGGGAAGCCAAATTCTTTGTACAAGCTGGCTAGCTCAAAGGCTTTTTACAACATAATGCTGGTACAAATACCAAATGCTAGAGAAGACACTTTGTACAGAACTGCTCAGGCAACAGCCTGGAAGAGGGTATATTGTGTTTTCTTTTCTTTCTTTTTTTTTTTAATGAATTTGTTGGATGCCAGTGGCCATGGCTTTAAAAAAAAACCCAAAAACAAAACAAAAACCCACAACCAAAAAAAACCCCTAACAAAACCCAAAACTACAACAACAAAAAACCCCTCTAAAACTATTTCTGCAAACTTAGAAGTTTATAGAGTCCCTCACACTACATCTTCACGTGGTAGTCTCATCATCTAAAACAAGATCCTATTCTAGGGGTAGGCAACTTCTTCTTCCCATGAAGCACTGCATGAAACATCAACTCGTAAAGGCTTTGGCCAAAGGACAGATGGCAATTCTAGAATTTATCATGATGGATCTTTACCCTTCCTATCATGTTTGTCCCTAATTTTATACCAGGGCTGTCCAAGAGCAGCTGTCCAAGTGTATGGTGACCGCCAAGAATGGCCTAGATCCTGACTAATCCCTTGACAGAAAGCTGTGGCAGAAGTTGCATGTGATAGTCTTTATGCCCAGTTTCTACCAGGTAAATGGTAAAGGCTCACATGCTTTTCCAAGCAAGAATATTGCTTTTCTTCCTGAATTCCAAATGTTCAAAATCTCACGTGGTAGGAAAGAGAAGGAGTAGCTACAGTTTCACTTCTGTGGCTGCAAGTTATCTGTGGGCACATGAACTCCGAAAATCAGGGGTTCCCAACATGCCATTCAAAGCCACAGCTGAATTCAGTTGAGCTTGATTAGAGTCACTAAAGTCCATATAAGCAAAAGAAAGGTTTTGGTATTTTTTAGTAAAACAAAGGGTTAAGGTTCTGCTTCTTGAAAAACATCCTCTTTCCCCAACTCCCACCTAGGTCAGAGTTGTTTTGTTTTTATATATATATATATATA
>WBNM01011277.1:10771-33891 GCA_013399055.1 Ramphastos sulfuratus | reverse complement strand
ATATATTTATTTTGCTGAACGAAAATTCCAAATATTCAGTGAAAGAAACCTTTCCTACTTTCCAGTAATTTACCAAACCAGGCTGTTTCAGCCAACAGCAATGTGTTCTATCAGAACATGGGGCATACTGGTGAAGGTAAAGGTTGCTCGTTTTAGAGGACTGGATTCTGGACCAAAAAGAAAGAACAAATTTCACTTCCAGCACAACTGGATTTTTCCTTAAGACTGGCATTTTAAAAAAAAAGGTGCACAGATATATTATGTGATGGTTAATTGAGAGCAGGTATCTCTGATGCAGATGACAAGAAAGAGACACACTGGGCATCAGTTTCACAAATATCCCCTCATATTAGTTATCAGCTACTAACATATTTAAATGAACAGATGTTAGCCAGATTAGGTTTTTTTCATTTTGTTTTGTTTTAAAATACTGAGTAAAGGCTGTTCTTTAAGGACTTTGGGGCCATTTGTACACACTCAATTGTATCTGATAAATCCTTAAGTGTGCAACTAAGAACTTACAGTCTTCACACAAATCCCAGTTGTGTAAGTGAAACAAAATATTTACTTATTTTTGTGCACTACCTAGTTATTGTATAAACCCTAATAAAACTTCAAACATTTAACCTTAAGGTTCTTGCTATGGTTGTGGTCAGTCTGTCTCTTGCAGCACAAATTAGTAAGTTGCAGTTTCAGGGCCTTGTTCCTCACCTACAGAATCCAAGTGTGGAGTGGTTGTGGTTTTTGGGTTTGTTTTTTGTTTGTTTGTTTTGTGTTTTGGTTTGATTTTTTTGTTGTGTTTTGTTTGTTTGTTGTTTTGTGGGGTTTTTTTTAATTCATGGTGGGGTTTTTGTTTGCTTGGTTTGGGGTTTTATGTGTGTGTATGTTTGTGGGTTTTTTTGGTTTTGTTTTGTTTTCTGTTTTTTTTTTTTGTTTGATAGGTTGTTTTTTTTTTTTTGGTGGGGGGAGTGGTTTTCAGGGTTTGAGTTTGTTGGGTTTTGGTTTGTTTTGTGTCTTTGTTTGCTTGTTTGTTTTTAAAAAACAGTTTTTCTACAAAGAACTGAACAGCAGCTCTCCAGGCTGGTACTCTACCCATATTTAAATGAAACAGGTAACTAGATATGCAAATATCATGCCTGAATGATGTGAGTTAAGAAGTGTTACAATTCTTCGCTATCAGTGGATGACAGTTTTGATTAAATGTTCTTTCTGGTTATAACTTATTCAGTTACCCACTTGCTGTTATTGCCCAGGAGATGAGCCTAACCACAGTGAAGTATGATTAGGAATAGCCACCTCACAGTGCTATAATTCACCTCTTGTAGAAGTCTACTCCAAATGTCTATGATGATCTTTTTAGTCTCCTGCCAGAAATGTTCCTGTGCAGAACTGGAACCAATGCAACTGGAAATGGAAGCTTTGCTGGAGATCAGCTGCAAAACACATGCTTCAGCCCACAAGCCAATCTGCACAATAATTCTTGGCAGCCCACAGTGGAGTAGGAGGGACACAAGGGGACAACATCCTCTGGGAGGCATTGAGGTCTATTTGCACTTATGCTGCTAGAAGTGACAGCAGACCACCCGAGTAGCTAGCTTACCATCAAGAATTGCCCATTGCCCATCTATTTCTGTGTGCTTCAGATAGGAGTCTTCAATAGTTGGGTCATAGTCTGGCACAAAGATCTTCTGAAAAAACTGAATGGTGAGAGCACTCTTCCCCACGCCGCCATCTCCAACCACCACCAGCTTGTATGTAGGGAGGTTTTCACTGGGAACAGCACTTGTAGCCATGCTTCCAGTGTGATAAACCTGCTGGAGAAAGAGATCATCTCCAATCATTCATTAGCAATGAAAAGAGGGTAGCATTGCACAGGGCAGATTTTACCTGCTGCTAGGAAGTGAGGATGAAGGCAATACCAACATCCAAAGTCCTTTTGGACAGGAGTGGCAACACCTACCCTCCCCAACTACTCTACTGCAACTCAGGCCCATCACTTCAAAGTGCAGGCAACCTCACCACTGTGACCTCTTTGCTCCTGTCACACCTACAAGGATCACTAATTGTCACCAAATCTGTATGCAAAATTTTATCATCTGAGTACCCTTACTGTAGTGCCTGAGCCCAGATGACCATGCCAAAAATCACCCTGGCTCAGCATCGCTGTCAAGCTCCAGATAATTTCTCGTGACCAAATCTCATCAGTAAGTCAGAGCTGTGTTATTCTTCCCTGCTTAGTCCAAGTACAGCAAATATGAAATGGTGTGTTAGATCCTGGGGCCAGATCTGCAGGCAGAATTGGCAGTGATGAATGAAGCTGGAGTTAAAGGTCCAGTCCTGGCTTTGCTGGAAGACAAAAATGCACTCAGCTGCTTTCTTCTCCCACAATTTTAAAGTTTGAGAAATAAAAACAAGAAGGCAGCAGGCCAGGAACAACAGGTGGTTTTCATTTCACTGTTTTTAAGAAAAAAAACAACCAACAGCCAAAACTAAACCCCAGCCTGGCTATGGCAGGAAGGCTGGTTTCTGTGGCTATGACACAGCCCGGAGAGCCAGGAGAGCAGCTTCTCCTGCAGTGTGGTCACACCACTCCCCTCATCTTGAGTGAGTTGTGAAGGAGCTGACTCTTCAAAGAAAGAAGAAATCACTGCCTGCAGCTGGGCAATGGCACATTTGTGTGGAGAAAGGGTAAGTGGCAGCCATTGCTGTCTGGCCTATTTCAACACTCAACAGCAGCCACCACTTATTTAAGAAGCAGCCAGGTGAGAGGTTATGTCCTTAGGCTGCAGAAGGCAGTTCCCTCCACCCTCCTGCTGCACACGGGCAACAGTGATGATCACTCAGATCACATGGGCAATGGATGGTCATCTCCCAAATCTGAATGACCACTGCATTTTTGGAGAGGTTTTTTTGAGAGTAAAAAATAGGAAAGAGACCCCCCCCCAACACAAACACTATAATAATAAGGCTCAAGAAAGGGCAGTTGATTTCCTTAGTACCGGTTTTCTTGACACAAGCCATACAGTGTGGGAGCAGCTGTGGTGCCACTTTCTGCAGACACCTGCTCCCATCCATTTTGGTGTTGCTCACGTCCTTCAGGCTGCAGGCTCTAGCTGAAATCACTGCTATGGAGGGGATGAGGACCCAGTTTTGGAATGCCTGCTTTGCAGAAACCTCCATAAACTGTTGACATCCTAATCTGTACCCCCACCACCCCATACAAGTTTTTAGAGGCTTTCCCAATAACTACAGAGATTTTTCCTCATTAAGAAGAAAACTTTAACTTTTTCTTTCTTAGAAACCACTGAGAAGGGCTGATGCACTCAGGGCTACACTTGGCCCAGATAATGCTTACAAGCTGAGGCTGCAGGGCTGCTGCATGCAAATTGCCAGTTAAGCTACCAACTAATATAATTTTATTTCAGCCCATATTATAGAATTGGTTGAGTTTTGCTTGGGTTTTGTTTGTTTGGTTGGTTTGTTTTGGTTTTTTTTTTAGTTTGTTTGTTTTTTTCGCCCCCAGAAATTATTTCCTTTTGATATTTTCCAAACAAAACAAAACATTTTGACTCTTTAAAATAAAGAGATGAGAGAATAACTCATTAACAGTCTGATTTCACACTGAAGAAGGTATCAGACTTCCAAGTTTATTTTGAGTTTCTCTAGTTCCTTTCTCCTAAACCACTGTTTCAGTTTAATCCCAATAATTGAACCATAACGGCATTGGCTTGCAGGTCTC
Source organism: Ramphastos sulfuratus (assembly GCA_013399055.1). Lineage (NCBI taxonomy): Eukaryota > Metazoa > Chordata > Aves > Piciformes > Ramphastidae > Ramphastos > Ramphastos sulfuratus. The sequence continues at coordinate 30,152 of WBNM01011277.1, read as the reverse complement.
ACAGTCGCGTCACAGCTCTGCCAGCTTTTGCCCCCCACTACACATATGCCTCCACCCATGAATGTAGATGAGTGCACAAAAGGAGACAAAATAAAACCAGCTGCAAATATTCACATGTGAGTTTTCCTTATGGAAAAAGAGATCCTCAGGCCAAAGTAGCCTGTGGAGTTTCAGCCATAATCTAAAATATAACCTCCCAAAATGTAAGTCACACCCTAAGACCACCATTGAAATCACAGAAATGCCCAACACCAGTATCAAGATGATGAAACTTGAGTGACTCATTGTATGGTTTTTCTGTTTTCAAGGATGAGAACATGGCTTCCTTGCTGCTCCTCACCTCTGATCACTGTACCATAATACAACTGGTGCCAGCAAGACTTAACTCTGGGAGTTACAGTCCCACCTACAGTCACAACTCAATGCCAAAAAAGAAAACCTTCAATTTTTTAAAATTGAATGTCCTCTACTCTACCTCCCCAGCACCAGTCTGTATGATAAGGTACAGGTTGCACTTGAGGAACTTCTGCAAATACAGGAATAACTTGCCATACAGATAATTACATGGGGTGCAGGTTAAATGCCTTGACCACTAATTAAGATCATGGATCTGATATTTCTCCTTGAACCAAATGAATAGGAACTGTGTGTTAGTTCCCCTCAAAAATTAAAAGCTCGTAAAAGGGAAAAAGGGTCCTCACAGAGGTGAAATTGCTAAGAACTGTAAAGGCCTCTTGTACAAGTTGAGACAAACCAAAATTTTCAGAACAAGAAGAAACGTGATCAGGTCTGCTTGTTTCTGAACTATCTTCAGAGTAACTTTTGAGAACAGCAAGAATTTCCACTACAAGCAACAGCTGCTGGATGGGGAAAAGGAGACTAAGCACCAGATGAGCTCTCAAGCAGACTTACTGCAGTTCCTCACCATAATTCCAAGGAAGTTTCCTACCCTCATTTTTGGGAGATTAAGCAACTTTCTTGTGTTACAGTAACATACATCAACAAGCTTGGCTCCAATGAAACTGACAAATCTCAACTCTATTTCTCATTTTTGCTTGGAAACCCAGATTTTCTTTCAGCATAATCCTGCTCAGGTCAGATGATCACAGGCTCTTTAGGACACAGAGTCTAGCTAAAACCCTGCCCCTCTCAACACATTTGATGACAATTTTTTGCTTTGCCTGTGGCAAAGATTTCACCCTATCCTTCTTTACACAGAGGAGCAGCTCCAGCCAAACGATATGAAAGACTGATTGTTACTGACATGGTGGGGGACAGGCTGCGAATGTGAAAACCATACTACAATTGTGCACAAGTTTTGACCTCATCACAAAACCACAAGCTACTACTTGGCAGACAAGCGTTATATTTCATAGATGTTTTGTATGAGCCCCTTTAACTCAGAAGTCCTAAGAAGCCTCCAGCTTATCTTGCATGAAATGCTCCCCAAAGTACTAGGATAACATTTAGCCCATTGTACAAACTGTGACGCTACCCAACACGCTTATGGGTTGAATTGGGATTATTTGCTTCCCATCACTTCCAGATGTTTAGTCAAACTGTACTTCTAAGATACCAGACTAAGTATGGGAGAACAGCAACAACTGAACTTAAAAAAAATTGATTAAAAAAAACCCCAAAACAGTTAAGAACCATAAATTGATTTGTGGAGCATAAGCCCCCCATAGTTTAGATGATGACAGCATGAACAGATGAAAATTTCTATTGACCATTGAAAGGCAGAAAGTTTAGATGTTTGTGTGGGGATGTTTCTACTGCTCATGGAAACACTCCTTCTTCTACTGAGATAGCAGGTCCGATGCTCCTAACATGCAGGTATGTAATGCAAACCCTTTGAAAGCCAAGTACTTCTACTCCCTACACCTCTGCCCACCCTGATAACCAAACCAAGAAGATATCTCATGCCTTGACAAGATTATAGTCTAAATCAGTCAATAAATCAGCCCTAAAAGCAACAGATGTCACCTCCTGGAAAACATTAAACACTCCCAAAGGTGTGCTAAGCTTCCACGTTGGCTCGTTACATTGCTACAGGCAAGTGCACAAGACTTGGGCTGATTTTCATGTGTTTTTGGCAGGAGTACTGGCACAGTCCTCCTCAGATTGGAGCAAGAATAAGCATGTTTGCTGTAGATGTGACTGAGAAGAATGAAGCACAGTTGTTTTTATCTATTGTCTGAATACAAAGGAGTATGTGGTAAGACACTAATAAACTCTGATGGTGATCATCTTATAATTTATATAGTTGTTTATTTTGAGGGAACCAGGAGAAGGATCCATACCCTATGCTGAGAAATGCAGTCAGGGCTCTGGTTAAGCCACTGGAAGGAAGCTGATTATTACCAGCATCTTCATGCACACCGGCAAGATCTGTGTCCTGACAGCACAAGCCAGTAATGCTGAGACAGTCAGAAATGTGGCTACTTCTAGAGTAGATGGCAAGGAAAAAGAGAAATGCTGACCTAGGTGTGTCACTGAGGCTAAGCCTTCTCTGCATTTTTTATGGAGGCAGAATAAACTGCACAAACCCCCCTTTACCCATCTGGACACAGGGATGGAGTACAATAGTTGAACTGTCCTCATGAAGCAGCCAAGTAATATAAAAAACAGCCGAGATAGGAAGAAATTCAGGTTGCTTTAGTGTGACTGGACCACCAAGTCCCAAAAGGTCACCACAACACATAGGCAGCACTTCTAAACCCCATCTTTGCTGCAAAACTTGTCATGAATGCAAGTGGGACAGATCTCAGCTTGTGTAAATCATCATAGTTTCTGTTCATCCCAGCAGAGGTGCAGCCCCATATGACAACAATAAAACTGACATTTAATGTGCAATCACCCCTATTCCTGGGTCCAGCTCTGCTCTCCTGGAGGCAAAGCTCCCCTGGCAAAGCCATTACAGCAGGTAAATGAGCTCAGAACCAAGCCCCAGATTTGCAGAGGAGGTTAAGTGCAATTAAAGACACCGGCTCCCTGACAGAGAAGCCCAGCACGACAGTGATTTACTGTCTCCATGGCAACACGTGACATAAATTGCTTAATTGTGTTATGAAACCACAAGAAAAAGCTGCAGCAGGGTCTCTGTGGGAACCATCAACTCCCTCCTCCTTTTCTGCAGCTCTCCAAAATGGACAGCTTTAGGGAACTTACAGCTGCTATAGCAATAGGCTAAGATTTAGCATGTTCTCAGGTATGTATGCTGACTGAGTCCATCAACCCATAACCAAGGGGAATTTTTCTATCACTGGCTTGCATTGGTCCATAAATAGCTCTTCCCATACACCCTGACAGAGCTCTGCATACCTGAAGACACCAACCTCACCTGAGGCTGAGGAAGGCCATCAGTCACTGAGGCTGCCAACTACTCCTACGGTTGCAATTAATAACTCTTCCTCTAGCCGCAGCTCACTTGATTACGCCCTTTACCCAAGCACTTTGCATTAGAAGTTCCATGCAATGCCTCTAGGGTTGAAACTCTGCAAGGTCTGAACACTTCCCCCTCTGTTCCTCTTGCAGACTGCTGGCTGCAGCCACGCAACCACCATGACACACCCGGCAAAGCTCGCCAGGTACCAAAATAGTTCAGCTTTATGTGTTGCAGGCAATCCCTTGGACTGGGAACTAATGAGAATGCCTGAAACACGGGACATGCCTTTTTAGGAGGCAGATACCTCCCTCAAGTCATGCTGATCATGAATGAATGAATGTCAAGAATTTATCCCTCAAGCAACCATGACTGTGTCCCAAACTTTTGAGAGCCAAAGGACCCATAGGTATATGAACAACCACTACCAATTATTATTAAATAAAGACGATTAACCCTTAGCCGTGTTTCCTCCAGCCTGCCAGATTCCCTGCCCAGTCAATGCCTCAAAAAAGACTCACTGAATGAAAGCTGGACTGCATACAAGTCTTCAGTGGTAAGTCAGCATGGAAGAGTTTGTCACGTGGAAAGCTAGAGCCTTATGCATTTTGTAGTTCTGGCATTAAGTTGTTCAAATTCCAAGTGAAATATCAATTCTATGAGATTGTCTAATAAGGAGGGTCCTGCCAGGTGAGCGTTCTCAAGTCCCATCAGCTTTCAGGAGATCTGACAGAGCCCAGCACCTGACAAGACCTGCACAAGAAATTATAGAGGTTTCCTTTTGGAGCAGTGATGAAAGCACTATCACACTGCTACTAAATAGGAGGGAAAAAAAGTAATAAACCAATTGCTGTTTAAAAATAAAATCCTCAAGCTAGCAATAAAGAGCTGCAATTGGCTGGGTTTTGATTTTGGGAGATGTAGTGTGAGTCCTGGAATTGGCTTGGTGAGTTCTCCATCAGAGCAAAAGGATGCTCTACCCTGGGGCTGTGCTCCTTGAACTCCACACTGGCTTCCTCTACCAGGCAGACCTCTTCTTCTTTTCAACCCAAGATTGCATTGCCTCCCTCACCACACAGATGCTCCTCAGATTTACTGTAAAAGAAAACGCACCAGGGGATTAATGAAGCACTTGAGTTTCACACAAAAGGCAGCTCAAGGCAGTAGCTGACTGATGAATACTTGGTAGTTATTTTAGGAAACAGGGAATTATAGTCTGAACAAATAATAATAATAAAAATCCACGTCACTAGAAATTGCTTAGGTGGTAGGCGGCCCCCTGTCTCCACCCACTGCGAATCCTTGAGTGATAAGAAGCCTTTGCTGTAGCACTCAGCAGCAGCTTTCCTATAGCCAGGCTGGACTGGGAGCTCGTGCCTATCTACTTGGAAGCAAGTACTTGTTTGTGTCCTGATCTGTATATAAATGTAGCACAGCATGACTCAATCATATCGACAGATGCCATCCGAAACAAATTCTGCTTCCCTCCTCCTTCAACTCCTCCTCCACCTTCCACAACAACCCCATTAATCTTCAGTCTGCTTCTCTTGGTGATGCAGTGTCCTTTTCAGAACACGTAAGAAGATTCCTGTCCCTCTGACAAGCCAACAGTCAGAGGCAGAAGCCAGATTATTATTATTATTATTATTTCAAACAACACTTAAGTCAGATTCAGGTCATCTGTAGAGTTACAGCACTGCCATTATCAGTTGTGTAGGAGAATCTAGATATGTGATGAGAAAGCAGCTACCTGACCCATTCCTGCATCTTTCAGATTTTAAATTATATAGCAGTCAGTTTAGGGGTGTCCACTGGAGGTTGATCCAAGCCTTTTGCCAAGACATGAAATGTAAACATCGCTGCACAGAACTGAGGCCTGAAGAAGCAGATGGCTCAGCTACTTTTACTCCCATAACTTCTTGTGTGTTTAAATCCACTATCCCTTTCCCTACTCATTTACTTCCAAAGCTCTTGGGAGACATCAGGGGATGACAGATTCCTGTACCACTCTTGAAAATTCTTTGCTTGTGTGGCCAAGAATGCCTCTCCTGCATTTTCATGGAACCCAATGAAGCTGACCTAAACATACTGTAGCAAAAATTCAGATAGCCAAGATGTTCCCCAGCCCTGCCCAGCCAGAGATAACACAGCAAGAACAAATTTACAATGGAGGAAGCAGCTTCGAATTCCAATAGCTGCCCTTCCTGCTTGCACAATCCCTGGAAATGGGCAGCTTCCCTCCTACACATCCCAGCCTGCTGACACACCAATGAAAAGACCCCAAATCCACTGCTCTGGATGATTTTGCTGCTCTTAACACTCCTCAGCAAGGTTTCTGAAGCAATAGCCCAGTGCTGTGGCCACTCTCAGCAGCAAGATGCTCTGCTGCCCGCATGTGGCCCTGCTGCTGATGGCACAGACAGGTGTGCATGGCATAGCCAGATGTTTGCAGCATAGGCCTCCTGGCTGTGGCCACCATTGCCTTGGGCAGGCAGAAGTGGTCCACTGCAGCACCGAACAGTGCTGAGAACTGTCCAACATAGACTACCATCACAGCTCCATCCTGCCCTCTCCTTAGGATGCTCAATAGCATCCTAACTGCACTGAGCACCCACCCCTCCACCCATCTCCTTGATGGCTCATTGGGCTGTAGTCTTATGGACATCAAGCTATGAACTAGGCAGGCATGGCTAAGCTAATGCACAGACTTCATGGCACCTGTGGATGCTTTGGAGATAGTTTATGGGCAGAAAGACTATAGGGCAGGGCCATCTTCCCCCAAATCGGTCAAAGTATTTGGCTCCAAATTTGTCAACCAGTCAGGTTCAGTTTGGTATTTAATGTTTTTTACATCTCCAGTGTTGCTACTTGATGTCTTTTGGGATGTAAATGACATTTTAAAGACTCCTCTCTGGCAAACAGTTTTACACCTGGTCAGACAGTTGTAAAGAACTGAAGGCTTTGAAGGTCTCTGGTAAGAGCATTTGCACGGAGGGATGGATGAACCCTATCAAGTCCAAGGCTGACACACTCTCTTGAGGCAGATAAAAGCGAGAAGAGTAGAGATGTCCAGGTTATTTCCAAACCTTGTGTCTTACCATGGACCTCCAAAACTTCACTCAGGACTACGTCTTCTCTAGACTAAAAAGCTCAGTGTTGTCCATATCCTGTGGAAAACCACACAGATCACTCCTTCCCTCTGCATCTCAGCGTTCCCTGTGAGCTATGCGGCAACACAGATGTTTCTGCAACACTTTTATCCCCCAAGGCAGGTCAAGCTCCTAGGTCAAGGACAGTCCCCCTGGTTTCCTAAAATCCATTTAATACTATTTATATAGAAGAGAACAGAGCATGCTAGACTGTGACACTAGAACCTTATTAGATCTTCACCGGTATGGACTTCAGAACATGAAGGAACAGCCACCTCCCAGGTTCACATAAATATCATCTCTCAGGTTTACCCAAATAGGCACTTGGCAGATTTTAAGTAGAGATTAATGACTGTAACTCCCAGAACCTCACAAAAGGCTGTTTTCCAGGCATTTCCTGGGTTCATGTCATTACTCTGTCACTTGGAAGACTCCAAGATCTCATCATTGGCCCAGGACCCATCACAGTAATTTTTTCCAGGCTTGCTACAGTGTCTGCCAGAAGCATGAGCATCTAATTTATGTACAATGTGCTGGAGAGGCAACTTGCGCTTGTCACATCCAGTGGGCTTGTCTGAAAGAGAAGGGTGGGCAGAGCTTAGGCCTGGGCACTGGAGTGAGGAGCAGGATGGGAGGGAGGGGGAGGGCTGCACTGCTGCCTCCTCTGCCCTAGACATGGTGATGCACAGCTTCTCAAAGCCACAGCATCCTCATGAACCCACCCGAGGACAGAGTGCAGACCCACTTCAGAGCCTCTTTCCAGCCCTTCTCTCTGGTAACCTCTTCAGCTGTCAGCTCCCTCCCTGCTGTTCTCATGCTCCCTGTCAACCTGGGCAAGCCCTGCCAGTGGAAAGCACACACATTGACACTCAGACCAGTAGGCAACTGGCCAAACCACTCTTGAGGAACAGAATTTCTCCATGCATGACACAAGTCCTTCCTTCTATCAAGTACATTTACCCTGTAAGCACTGGAGACAAGTATCCCATGAGGATATCCCTTTGGAAAATAAGTACCAGGGTCCTACCCATCGCTGCTCTGTATCTATACTTGCTGTTGAATCCTCAAGTTTATTCTCAGGTGTCACAAGTGGATGATAACATATACCAGAGAGCAGCAGCTGTAAACCCAACACATCTTTGAAAGCACCCTTTGGGTCAGTTGACCCAACTTTAGACCCTTGTAGCAACCTTTCCTTCCCCAATCTCAGCACAGACCTGCATCAGAATACCCTAAGCCTGGTTCCTTCTATGTTCAGTCTAAACCTTCTGCCTCAACTTTTAAGCCATTCAACCTGCAGCTGTGTAGCAGGGTATATATCTACATTCATTAACACTTACATTATGCCCTGTGGTTTGGCAGGTGGTGCTGCATTATGGATCTAAACAGCACCAGCAAATGAGTCTACAGCAGCACTTTGCTGGATTAGCATGCTATGGGAAATCATACCTCAAAAGTGTTTTGTGCTTTTCTGAAGCACCTCTGATGATGAACAAGGCAACGGCAGGGCTCCAACTACCACTACTTCAGTGCAATCAGGTCAGAAATTTACTCACGACTCCAAGAAAAGATAAACTCCCTCGAAAATAAATTGGGAAAAAGAGAGAAAAAAGGGGGAAAAAGAGGCAACAGCAAATTTTCACTCTGCTTAACAGAAAAGAGAGAGGCACACCCTCTGCTGCCACTGCCACAAAGCATCTTTCACATACACCAATCAGTAACATTTTCTGCTTTTACCCTATAAACTGGTTCTAGCATTCACATGGGAGTTTTACTAATTTCAGAAGGTACTCAGCCTCCCAGTTTCCCACACTAAAGATGATGCCTTCTGTCTAACGATTGGGCTGGCACTAACAGATTTCTAGAAACTACAGTCAGATTCCCTGAGAGAATGCTGTACAAGAAGGATGAGGACATATGTTGGGCTACAGCTGACCCACCTAGGACCTCCCTTCCTGCAGCGATACAAGCAAATGCATCACTCGGTCTTGGCAAAGGGGCCTTTGAAAGGATAAGAGAGTAAAACATTGGTTAAACACTGATATCACCACATTGCTAATCACTTACTGGGGCTGGACACACTTGCTTTTCCTTAAATGTGAGTGGTACTATGTGCAGTTATACCTACAGTGATACAGAGCAATGGTTACCACAAGTGTACAGGACTTCTGTGGCTACTGGGAAGAGTCATTTCACAGGTTAGACCATGCACAAACTAAACAAAGCAAAGTAACTGGACAAATCAAGAGATACTTTAAAAGAAGGATCCCTAGCCCTTCATAAGCACTTCCAGAGCAGTGCTTTGGTTCAATTACTGTAGTCTCCTGTTTGAACAGGTTTCCTCGTTCAGATTCTCCTGAATTTCACTCCCCTACAGGCCTTGGCTGAGACGTTTAGCATAAATGTTTAGACTCTGTCATCTGAGCCCAGGAAGATCCGTTCTGAATTTCCATTGACTGCACAGCTGTGAAGCAGAGTTACCCTGCTGCAAAATCATGACAGAGTTAAGACATCAAGCTCTTTTCTCAGAAATAGTGGGATGCAGTGGTGTGTTGCTCTGATTATTACAGTAGAACTCGCATACCACTGTTATGCCTGTATAGTGCCATTATCTTTAAACATCAAGCAGAGATGTTAGCCTTAGTCTTGGCAATGCAGGTAAATCTTTCATTTGTGTCATATTTTGCATACCAGACTCACAGAAAGCAAGAAATTTGGATATGGCCCTTCTTTGAAGTGCTGGGTTCTCCTTAAGGGACATTCCCTCCAAGTAGGGGGTCTTTTACATATGTTTCTCTACATTTATGGATACCACAAAAAAGTAAAATTTGAATGGATGGCAACTGTAGATATCCTGGGTTTATCTTGACCTTGTGAGTTATAACACAACATGGGATGTTTTACCCTGATGGTGTCTTGACATGTTTTTGCATATAAAAAAAATCACTCTATTAAGAACACAGATATAGACAGTATGGACTGAAGCTACTTGGAGGAAAAAAAAAACCCAAAGCACTAAGGGCTGGTAAGGGACAAGATTACTTTCATCTTGCCACAGCATATTTCAATTTAACCACTGCATCTCTCAGCACTTTTGGTTCATATTCTTTTACCACAGAGAGACACAAGTTTGGTATACGCCCAACCTTAGGAAAGGGAAATGGTATTTTGGGTCATCAGCTCCACCCACCATGTCCACCCACCCCTCTGCTCAAGGAGGCTTTTGAAGTGCATCAGGCTCAAACAGGAGTAAGAGTACATTAGCCTGGGGTCAGGAGGGTTTGGAGAGCTGGAACACTACTGAGGTTGGGAGGCTTTTCAGGAGCTTATGGGTCCAAGTGGCTTTGTCAGCAAGTCAAGTCACCTCCTGCCACACATGAGGACACCGTGCCCAGGGCTGCCTGCACATCTTGCCCCACCATGTACACTAGCAGGCACTTCCTCACCTACTCCCCAGCTCCTCATTCACTACCTTCAAGGTGGGAGACCTCTGCCCACCTCCTGAGTTCAGAAACCCTTCATCATTTTGGCTTAAGACAACTTCTCTTTGTTGCATATAACCTCTCAGCTAGACCCATCTGCCTCTTTGCAAGCCCAAGCAACCTGCAACTCCTGTTATTTTTCTCCATTATTTTTTACCCCAAAACAGAGGAGGCACTCTAACTTCCACAACAGAGAATTGCTCTCAGTGTTCTGTGCAGTGAAAGGATTTATTCTTACACTGCACAAAACCAAACAGATGCTTCAGCACAGGATACGCCTGAAAACACAATTTTCTGCTGTGCTTCCACAGCCTAACATTTATTTCCATATTCTTCTGAGGCTGGTATGTAAACAACAGGGAGTGACTTGCTGTGCTCAGAAGACCTTAGGATAAGAGTTGCATTTCTCTGCCCTCCTGGATCCAGTAAGTTATTCTCCCGAGGTTCAAAGAGTTTATGTAGCTCATAATTGAAAAATTCAAGGAATAAAAATAGGTTACTGGAGATCTTTACTAATGGAAAAGTAGATGGAATCTGTTCTGTTATTCAATAATTCCAAATCCCAGATGCTTAATTAAACAGACTGCTACACTGCAAAAAGAAATTTTATGCCCCCTTAGCTAACTTTGCTGATTAACTGAAAAGAAAAACTTCTCATGTTCCACATGTGTTCTGCCCAAATCAAACTTTTGAAGATGGACTTAACACTCCACAGGTAAATTTCATGTAACAAGACACATGACTGCTCACAGGACAGTGGTGAGATGCAGTATCTTATAAGCACTTCTGTGCTGCAGAGAGCCCTTTTACAGAATGAGTGGAGGAAATGATGCACAGTAGAGGATTTTAAGAGTATTGAGTGTCTCCTCAGACCAGATCAAAACTCAAGAAAAGCAAATGGTCCACTCAGCTCCTCATGTGTCACATTTGGCCTGTTTGCAGGTTAAATCAGAAAGCATCCCAAACATATCGGAAGGAACAGCCACAAGCACTCATTCAAGTCCAACTCATTGCTACAGTTCATAGAATGTCAGGGGCTGGAAGGGACCTTGAAAGATCATCTGGTCCAGCTCCCCTGCCTGAACAGGATCACCTAGAGCATGTAACCTTTGCACTTTTAACAGACTAACAATCCTTCACCAGCTACCACCAAGGTCTCCTCAGACGAAACAGAAGCACGGTGTACACCGGATGGGCTCACATGATACCTGCATCTTCTTCAAGGATGGTTATGTCAGTGTAGACTGGTGGCTAGGCAGGTACCTTAACAGTGAGATCGCGTGCTGCACGACAGCAGTACTTAACATTGCACTGTTGTCTCACACAAACAATTCACAACAGCTCGGGTTTTGCCCAGAACACTAGTTCTGGGAATGTCCTTCATGACTCTTTCTGGAATTGAGAGCTGGGTACCAAATAACTCCTTCCCAAAGAGACTTACTTCATAGATAGATGTTTCCCCACCTGGCAAGTCTTAGACTGGTGGCTCTAATACTTCCATACCAAGCATTGCACAAGACATCGGCTACATATTTTCCAAAGATCACAATCTCTACTAAATTGCCAGCTGCCTATGCAGACCACTCAGGAGCTATCTGGATATGTTAAATACAGATGACAGACCTGATATAACAGTGTCTGGATGTGCCTTGAAGATTAAGTTAAATCTGCATCTTGTTACCTTTTGTCATTTCAGAGTGTTCTGGAGTCTTTTCCTGCCATGACAATCAGCTGGTACAGAATTTATATTACAGGCTCACAAGCTTATAGGAGAGAATTCTCAATGCTTTTATTTGGAGTTACCAGGTAGCTAAAGACATGCTACAGAGACTGTTTTACTAGCCTTTTACAGTGGAAAGCTAGTCAATAAAAACAAACAAACAAGAAAAGAAAAAAATACCAGTATTCCCACTACCACAATATTCATTAACATCTTTTTAACTTGGCTCAGGAAGGTCTTTGTTCCAGCTATTGTATACAGACTCATCATTAGGCTTTATGCTTCCAGCAATGCAAAATTAACAGATCCTTATTCAAATGTTTTTAAACTTCTTTTACATTTACAAGTTAAACAAGTATGTTTCTACGAACCAGAACCAGCTTTATACTCTTATAGCCTTTTCTGTTTTCCAGTATGCCCCTCCAAAATGCATTGAAGAAATCTTGCATATGCTAATTTTCATAACTCATTTTCATACTGATTTGACCAGTTCTTAAAAAAAAAAAACCACAACCAAACAACAAAACAAAAAGCTCACTAAACATGAAGATTTCACGTTAGCAATTTTCTCCTCATTTTGAAAACTCCTTGTCTCAAATAAATGAGCAAAATGGAGGAGCTGCAGAGCACCTTGCTGTTAGCAAATCTGCATTTTCCAGGCACAATGTGCTATCTGGGTTAGTTCACAGTGAGGCCATCTCCATCCTCTGTTCTTGCCCACCCAGCAGTGGAATCCCAGTCCTAGTCCTTCCTCTTCCTGTGATCTGAGCTGGGCAATGCTGGCAAGCAGACACTTGGGAAGTGATGCCTTAAGCAAAAGTATCCAAACCCTGTCATCCCTGTGTCCCCTAGCAGGTTCTGCAAAGAGACCTCCATCAGTTTGTGCCACAGCAGACTTCAATCTTCTCTCTGGGACTACAGCTCTTGTAGTGGAGCAAGCAGAAGCCAAGACTTGCCCAGGCTTTACCTGCTTCCACTAAAGGTGGAGGTGTCTGCTCAAGTGGTGCTGTGGGCATGGCCTGAGGTACAGGGACATCCCTCCCCTAGCTTCCACCCAGGTGTGACTTTCCCGCAGAGGAGCAGTAACCCCGGGAGGGTAAGATCTCTGCTGCAGCCTACAGCATGGTAAGGTCCCACCCAAGCCCAGGGAATTTGTCAGCACTGAGCACTTCCAGGTTTTTTTAACTGTAACCAGCACAAGGCACACAACATAAGCCCCAAGTGAAGCACAGCATGACTTAGAGTGGGCTTTATTTTAGTTTGATACATAAATCCCCTAGAGACTCCACAAGAGTATTGCTCAACTCCTGCTGCCATCAGCCTCACAAAAGGTAGACATAAATACTTAGCATTAGCATAGCTCCCCATGACTCATTTTTTCTCCTTTTTAAATATAGCATCCTAGAAATGTGGATACATTCTGAGCAATAAAATTCATATTGTTACTGTTCACCATGCAACCAAAACAAAAAATTCCTCCAGCTGCCTTTGTGACAGATTCCTGCCCCCAAACCAAAACACTGGTGCCCCTCACAAGGCCAGGAACGAGCAAAGACAGTTCTCCTCTGTCAGGGTGCCCAAACAGCAAAAGGACACAGCACAATGGCAGCAGATGTGGAGTCAGCAGCTGGGCATATGGCTTCCTTATCAACCCAGCCACTCATATCAACTTTACTAAAAAGAGCAGAGGTGCTTCTGGGCACAGGAAGAGCAGGGATTTACCTAAAGGAAGAGAGTTTTAACAGCTGTGAACCAGCCTGTGCCAGAATTGGGAAAGGTGGGACCCACCGAAAAGTGATCACATTGTCTTAAGCTGTAGGATGCTCCCCAACCCCAATCTTTCACTAGACATACATCAAATTCCCCCCCTCCATCACAAAGCTTGAGCTTTCCTCCTTAGAAAAGCCAAACTCCCACTTTGTCTAGCCAAGGATATGGCCCAGGCTGCCTCAGAAGCACGGTGGAGGAACCTAATGGGAAAAGCTTGGACCAGAGCTTGGTAGTTTTCATGGAAGCTGAAACTCAGCTTCAGCACCCTCCTACCTGTCCTGCTGCATATTTTGCTGTGTGAGACTGTGCCTTTAGCCTTACTGAATACTTCAGTTCTCCAGCTATAAGGGAGATAGTGAGATAAACAGTAGGTCCCTATCTCATAGCTATGTTGTAAAATAGATATTCCATTCCAAGTGTTACAAGAATGTTTTTTAAATTGCACACGTACCAAGACTAATCCATTGCTACTCAAAGAGAAACCTAAGGCTGACGGCAAATTAAAGTCTTACCTACACAAACATAAACACTAGAGTATGCACAACTGTTTTCTTAGTTTATCTGTTTCTTCTGATAACCATGTTTGCCCTGGTGACTCGAACTGTTCTAGTCACAAGTTGTTTGAATTCAGTACACCAAACCACGTTTGGAGAAATGGATGTTTTGCTGTCTGCAGTGACAGACATCAGTCACACTACCAGCTGTCCTAAAGACACAGCTGAAAATATATGCTTGCATCCATCTTGCTGTCAGGTGAATGAAGAGTAGGCATTTTTACATCTTGGACCTCTCCAGTAAGATTACCCATGAGAAGCTATTTTCCACAGTATTTTTCTATTATTTCTTCAGCCTCCTTATTTAATATCTGAAATAAGTGAAGCTGCAGATCCGCCTAGAATCTGTCATTTTAAACACATGATAAAAGAAGCCTTTTCTTAAAATTTCAGGATTTTTTTTTTTTTGCTTAAAAAGTCAATTCCTGTTTAAAACAATGACTAAGACTCTTAGGAATCTAGCAACTCCCAAAGTCACACAGGTAGTTTTGAATATGTTACCCTTTTAGAGTAATTATGCCATCAAAGTTCCAGTCAAAAGCTGATGAGTGTTACTAATATATGCTGATGAGTGAGCCTGTAAGTGAAAGACCTTCTTGCTTTATTTACACTCCAGTAAATCAGAAAACACAGCAAGACTTATTTTCACCTACAAGAATAACAGACCTGACCCCAGGAGACACTTACTGAGGTTAACCCAGAGTCATTTACTGTAAACTGTCTGCAAGATGATGCAGTCGTACTCATTTTCACTGGAGATGATGGATATTTACGGCAGCTGTTTGGTCTTAAGTGGACTAGCACCAGTCACTACATAAACCAGTGGCTCACCATGTTTCATCATTACAAGTCACCAGTGAGATGCAAAATAGTCCCCAGGTAGCCTTTAGTGACACTCAACTCTACACCTAGAACTAGAAGTTGACAATAACCAGAGAGCACAGAGATCAGTAAGCCTTTTGGAGGCATTTCCCCCACCTTTGGTAAAATACACAGATTCCACTCCATGAAATGAAATGCTCACACTTCTGGTAAGTTTAGCATGGTAATATGGGATAGAAAACTCTTTTATATTCAGAAGAGAAACAACAATCTGCAGAAACAAAGAAGGCTTAGACAGTGGAGGGCTGAGGGAGATGAAGAAAGTATCAACCATTTCTAGCACTCTGAGAAAGTTACACACTTGGTACAACATTCTTTCCAGAAGCAGATCTGAAAGAGAAGGTAAAGCAGGCATTATTTTGGAGAAGACAAAGTGGTGTTAGAACACATTTTAGCTGTTCTCTAGTAGTAGTTGAAGAAAGTACAAAAAGGTAATTAAAAATTTTAATCTCAAACCCATCAATGGCAAGCAAATCCTGAGGCAAACAAGATTTAGTCAAAAATCAATGAAAAGCCTCAGTGTAGAAGCACTGAGAAATTCTGCTGGTCAATTTTGTCCAGAACAGAAGCAGGAGAAAATGAGATCCAGTATCAGTATCTCAGATACTTAAATGCCTTCTGAAGTATCTCAGCATTTGCTATATTTATGCTCCAAATACGCTTCACACACAAGAAACTTCTACTATCCCATGTTAGAAAAAAGAAAAGTAGGCTCAGTGAGAGGCATATTCACTGTTTTATAGGTGTGTAAGAGTTGCTGACTTTAGCCTACTTGTCTTTGGGCAGCCTGTGACAGAGAAGGTACCTAGGGGCAGGTTTCCCATCTCCTCAGCTAGCTCCAGACATTGGACTATTTTCTCTGATGAAACTTATGTGTTTGTACAGCATTAACCACCACTTACTGAAGCAGTAAAATTAGCAGGGCAGTCAGTAATCAGTACAGCACACTACCTAAAAATATTGTTAACTTCCCCCAACTCTGCCCTCACCTCTTCCCTCAAATTATTATTTCAAGAGACATTTTTGTACAATTATTTCATCATCTAAAAGCAGTCTGCCATATCTCTATGCAATACTTCCACACATATTACTCCTCCACTGACATTTTCTCACACATACATGCATGCACCGATCCACAATTGAGCTGCTCCATTCTCAAATGGAGAATGAAAGTATCATAAAGCTCAAAAAATGAGTGTATCAAAATATGCAACATCTGAAGCTACAGCTGTTCATTTCTCCTCTCTCTTCAGAAAGAGCCAGTTGTGGCTTATTGCAGATGTTACTGAAGTTGATGGACGTGCTCATGACTTACACTGGATGCAAATATAGCGACTCACAGGAGCACTGGACCTTTGTTTCTCCATGAAGAAAAATACAACCAGTGCAATTCAAGTACATTAGGAAGGCTGTTGTCCTCTCCTCATGAAGTATTTTCTGCCAAGTTTCTCTTGTAGGCAAGAACAGGAGAAGTAAGTAATGACTCCACCAAGGAGTGGGCTAACATTCCTCCCATCTGGCAGTCCCACGCTCATTCTGTTTTCACTTGGACCAAATTCTCCCAACCCCTTATGTTTTATACTTCATTAAATTTAGGTACATCAGACACCAAGAATAATACTGTTAATCTTTTGAAAGGTCACTTTCAAGGTACATTTACACATCCTTTAACACCACTTCTCTTCCTTAGCCCTGTCTGTAGTACTGTCTTAGAAGCCTGAAAAATGAATTCCACAGTGAATCTGTCCCCTCAGCCCTGATCTACTTATTTATTTAGGACAATAAAAGCTTATGCAAAACACTGTCACAATGCAAAAACACTCCCCTCCTCATTCCTGTGGATTTATGTTAATGTTCTCCTTCTCCAGAGTCTGGAGCACCCTCTGAACTGAAGGTTTGCACATTTACATGCTGAGGTACAACCCCTCCTGCTGACTCCTCTGCAGGTGTAAGAGGCAAAGGGATGTGCAGTTACTAAAAAGTTACAACACGAAGGCAAGGGCAGATCCCTAGTGTAGGGGCACCACACTGCACCAGAGGTCACTTGCAGTCTGCAAAGGTTGAAAAAGGCTGGAGCGAGGAGTTACCAGGAGAAACAGCATGTCTAGAGCAGTGCATGGCAACCATCCAAGCAAGAACAAATGAAGACCAGTCAAGCTGAGTTCTAGAGTCTAAAACTTTCATAGGGCAGACTGATTCATCCTAATGAACTGAGTCACCTCTACCCAGCTGGTCAGTGGGAATGCCCAGCCTGGCAACTGCAGGAGGCAGGTAGAGGCTCTTGGCTTGAGTCCTGACACAAAAAAACCCCAAACCCAAACATTTCACACCCCAAGAAGATAAAAAGAGAAGGGCAGAAATGAATGAAGCCAAACACCTTTCCTCAAGGTGCTGTCCAGAATTAAAAGCAGAAGGAGTCAGAGTTTCTGCCTTGATGGTCTCAACACAGAAACACCACTGGCAGCACATGGTGTGAACTAAAGAGCCATGCAGGTCTTGAGCACAGAACGTTGTTTCTGTCCACTGTTAAAGAAGAGCTCTAAGGATTCTCAGCACAGTGTTGATAGCAATTCATCACATTCATTTTTCCTATTTTCACTTGTCCTTATGTCGCCCTACTTTGTCAATGACAACACTAGGCCATGTACAGGACTAATCCTCCTCCTTATAATCCCCAAATGCCCTGTCTCCCCAAGTACCAAAAAATGTATAAGAAAAATGAAAATGGTCTTCTTTAACCACTAGATGATACACAGTTTTATTCCTCTGTTTTGTTAGCCTCAGTCTCGGTTTAAGAAAACAACCAATGCAACATGTCAAAAACTCCCCCCATGAAGAAGGTAAGATTTGTTTCTGTAATCCTTATTTCCTCTGCAAAAAAAAAAAAAAAAAAAAATCAAGCTTGTGCAAACACCCACAAAAGACTTCAAAAAATAGAAGCTACCATTCATATAATCCGAAAACAGATGCTGGGCTAGCTCTGACCCTGGTGCAGCTGCTCTGGTTTGGGAGTCACGATGGTGGGGTGTTTGGCCCTCTAATCTGGGCTACATACCATTGTGTGGGGTATCTCCTGGAATGATGGAGCAAAATCAAAGGAAGACAAACTGATGCAGAACTATAATATGAAGAAGACCAATTTTTTAAAGAGATGCTGTCAGCTTTGTGTTTTCAGACTCAAGCACACAGAAACAAATTCTATCTCTATTAGCCCAAAGCTATGCTACCAAGAGGTGGGGGGGTTCGTGTGAGTTTTTTGTTTTGTTTGTCTTTTTAAAAGCTATTACTTTTATAATTTCCTTACCACACCCTTGTTCTATCTCTTATCTTCTCCTAGGCATTCTTCAATTAATAGACCTTTTTTTTTTTCAATGCCCCTAACAGATTCAGAGCAACAGATAACCACCTTTCACAAAGAAAAATGACATCTGACCCGTGTAGTCTTAGGACTTTAAACTGCATCTCTCTTGTTCTTAAAGCTGACCAGAAAACTTCATAGTGAAATTTCAGAAAGTGCATCTGTATACAGGTATGGCCATAAAGTTGAGATGCTTGTTCTTAATCCCAGCTATTGTATGAACGAGACCTAGACAGAACATTTCCAGTCAATAGCATCCCTTCGAGCCTGCCACCAAAATCTAAATTTAAGTTTTTAAGATATATAAGGAGTTAGTGGCTTAGATTTTCACACTTTAACAACATTAGGCAGCTAACATTGCTAACTGATGGGAAGCGGAAGGGCTACAGCTACCTGTGCTGGGGAAAAACCTCACACAGGGTCAGGATTCAAACGTGCACTTCGCTCTTACAACACAAGAGTCTCTACTCCTAACTGCCACAGTTTAAAGTCCGGATTCCTCGACAGGAATTGTTACTAGTGCAGCAAAGTGCAGGATGCTGAGGCTGAGACTGGTCCATCCAAGGTCCTCAATTCACAGCCAGCATGGCTTTATCTTAGTTTCTTTCTTTGGGAAGCAGGGATTTCTAACCACTATTTCTTAGGCTCTTGAACCACTTAAAAAAAACATTTTAAAAGTTAAGTTTTCTTTGTAATCCCCACAAATCCCAAGCACCCCATCTGTGGTTCAGTTAATTTTCTTAAAGCAGACAAAAATTAAAATGAGAAAAGAAAGTATCTCCTTCTCATCTTCTTGTTTCTTTGTAATTAAAGATAGCATTTGTGTCTTTCTTCTTAAAGTCCAATCAGTTACTCTTTAACACATGAATCTGAAAGCTTTCACAAAGTACTTCGGGTCCAAGAGCAGTTTTAACGCAAGATAAGAAATCTTGCAATACACAGTACACGCAAGGGGTAGGAAAGTAAAAGATTGTTGTGGCTCTGAAACTGATGGGTGGAAAAAAACCGAAGGCACAACAAAAATCCAATAGACCTTTTAGAAATACTTTTCATCACACAGTGTAAGTGACCCCCCCCCTCC
>WBNM01011277.1:0-10716 GCA_013399055.1 Ramphastos sulfuratus | reverse complement strand
TGGTCCAACCACTGCTCTAGATACTCCCATTTCCCAAACGTTCGGCAAGGATAGAAAGAAGCCCCCCAAGACTCCGAAAACCCCGCCGCCGCCGCCGCCGCGCAGTGAGATCCGCGGCACAGAACGACCGTACCGTCCCGGCTGGCGTTGCTGAGAGCGGCGGCTCCGCGGCGACAGCTCTTTCTTCCCAACACCGATCTCCGGCCAGGGAAAGCGGTGATGCCTGGGGAGCACTCCTCCTGAGGGGGGTGGGTGGGGCTCATGCCAGAGTGGGGCAACACATTTCAGCAGGAATTACTAGGGGAAGAGGAGCCGGGAAAGCCCTGCCGCGGTTGCTGCGGAGTGTCACGGCGAGCCCACCTCCGCTGTCGGATTCCCAGGCGTGAAGCGCCCTAACTCCTCCCAGTGCTGTGCTGCACCCCCTTGCTTCGCCAGGGGAGAAGCGAAACAAACTGCGATTGATTGCGTTTGCTGCTTGGGTTTTCCCTCCCTGCTCAAAGCACCACCCAACTGCGAGCCATGCAATCCCCGTCCCCCAAGCCACGCTCACCAGGGCTGCTGGGGCCGCGCCCTCAGCCGCCCGCGGCCGGGCAGCTCCGCCGGCCCCCGCCCGCTCCCGCCCCGGCGACCACCGCCGCCGCGGACGGCGGCACCTTAAGCCGCTCGCGCGGGCGGCCCGTGCCTCGCCTTACCCCTCCGGGATGCCGGACCTCGGGGGAGTTGTGGTTGAAAGGGAGCGGACCGAGCCTCCGGGCCGAGGGTTCTGTGCAGCCGCCAGCGAGCGACAAGGATGAGTTGGAGAGCGAGCCGCCGCTACTTTGCGGGAGCGGCTTGATGGATGGGTTGTATGAATGCAGTTCATGACACACGCACATGGCACACACTGTGCCATTAAAAACTAGCTACTGTATGTGCACACAGACAGATCTGCTCATACTAATTACGAGGAAGCCTTATTGACTTTTATCACAATAACACAATTCGTGTTTAAGGTTCCATGGCTCATCCTAGGTGGGACTTCAGGGAACATGTGGGCAGTAGTTACTTTTTCCACTTCTATGTCGTGCCGTTGGCACTGGGAGGCAAACCTAAAGCAGTGCTACTTACCTCACTTGCAGTCTCCTTTGCCACCTCACACCTTCCTCTTGCAGTTGACAGGAGCAGAAGTCCTACTCTGTACGTACTCATTTATTTACACACACCCCTCTCCCAGAGGATGCTGGCAATAGCTAGGTGAGAATGATCCATATCAGTAAAGATGGGTTCATCTACCTGTGCCCTGAGTCCTACCATGGGAGCACCTTGGGCACAATCCCGCAGAGTGCACGGGCAAGCACCAAGCATCCAGAGCTTCTCAAGGTGCAACATTTGGGCACCTGCTAGTTTTCCTTGCTGGGTCATGCCCATGTCTGCACTCATTTGCAAAGCAGATGTATATGACTCAGATTGATTCTTACAGGCAAGTGAACAGCCCCAGCTCCCCTCCTGTGACAAATCAGCATTACAAAGGCCCCAGTGCTCCCTGAAAACATCTACCCAAGGCATCCTGGCACTGCACTGTGGCCTGTATAAAACAGAGAGCCTCCATGCTGTCTTTACCACATAAGAGATAGAGGAGCACGTGGCCATTTTACAAACAACATACAAGAGTCTGCCTCAAAATCTGCATTGGTCCAGCTGTGTGGAGAAGGTGAGAGGGAGCAGACGCACAGCAACCAACCACAGCACACCTGACTGTGATGCCTGTGTCGGATCACTCCACAAATTCTCCTCTAACCTCCCTCTGTCTTGAGCTATGGGAAGAGTACAGAAGCCTCACAAGCTTTTCCAACCTAACTGCAGGACCGTGTTTTGTACACATAAGTCAACAGCTGAACTTGTAAGACATATTTGTCACCTGAAGTAACAGAATTTGGTACAAAACTCAGCTCCTTTGTTGGCTGTGAATTTTTCTTCTGGGACAAAATGGTCTCCTTAGATTCCTGAGAGTAGACTTTGTCAGCAGCTTTGTGCAGTACAGCAACAGAGGTAGCTGGCTATGAGGAATCTGCCTTTTTTTTTTTTTTTTCTTTTTTGCTATCAGTACATCTTGCCACAAGCAAGGGCAGTGGTGGCAAAGCTGCTGGTAAACAGTACTCATCAGTGAGTGTGAAAACACAGCAGATTGTTAATATACACTCAAAGGTGTGGAAATGCTGTCACAGAATCACAGAAGGTTAGGGTCTGGAAGGGACCTCGAAAGATCATCTAATCCAACCCCCTGCCAGAGCAGGATCACCTACACCAGATCACACAGGAACACATCCGGACAGGTCACTGAATGCTGGGGACACACCAGGCCTGGGACTGGTTTAGATGCGGTTTAGATTTCAGGTTTAGATCTTTAAGCATCCAGCTTTGTATTTGGATGCCTTAAAAAGGTCACCCTTCAGAGCAGGCATGTTTCTGCTTCTGTGGAAAAGGCTGTACTTCCAAACCAAGCCAAATATCCAGACACCCAATCTTGAAAACTTCTGTTGCTTTTCATACCAAAGTCTGTAAGATTTAAGAGGAAAAGCCCACGGCCTGTCTCCTGCACGTTGAGTCTCCAGAGCATTTCTCAGTAGCCTTCCTGCCCATAAAGAAGTAAGGAGGAAAGCCAAAAAATCCTCTTTCAATTCCAGCCACTATCTCGAGCATCATTACATTTCTTGAAGTACGTATCAGTTAACAACATTGCTAAAGGGGAACTGCTGCTGTGGTTGAGCACTTACAGAATACAACTCCTATTTAAATGCCATTTTGTATCCTGCTGAGTCACCCCAAGGAACCCTCAAACAAAACTTCGGGATCAGTTTCACAGCAGGGGTGGTGGCACAAAGAACCCCCCACTTTACCAGCCCTCCCCAGGGTAATACCAGTGCAGGACAAGCAATGCTTCAAAGTGTGGAACTTAATACAAAGCTAAAAGAAAAAAGTGCCTTAAAATTTCAGCCATCATTTGCCTCCATACAGCTTTAAGCACACGACATTTCCAGTCTGTTTCAGCTTCACTTAATGGATTAAAGCGACCGTACAGTTTCTGAGCTGCTCAGGTCAGATTATACTTCAAGGAAACTCTCTCTAAGTTAGAGGACACAATATATAGGATGATATTTTAGTATTAAGGCTAGACGAATGTGGCTGTTTGTTATCCCATATTAAAGCTGAGTGGGTTAATGCAGCATGAGCCTTTTGGCTTGTTTTGTTGGCAGCTGCTTTTTGGCACTCCACTTACGGCCCCTGGCATGTTGCACTCAAGCTGAGGTCTGCAGTGGGCAGCTGCCAGCACTGGGGCTTGCACAGCATGGCAGCAAGGCAGGGGCTGTTTGCACAAAAAAAGCATAACGTTTTCTTGTTAGGAACAGTGCGACGAGCAAGACTTCTGTCTGTAGAAGTTCCTGCCAGTGCCATATAGCCCAGGATAAGGGGTTACTGCAGAGGAGGCAGAGGCTGGAGATGGGGTCTGAGGGCACATGGTGTCCCTGCCATGAACTAACCCAGGACTCTGCTGGCGTCACTGCCTGGAGGGCAGCCCGGCTGTGCTGAAGCAGGGAGCTGCACTAGCTGCAACCTGAAGAGATGCATGAATGTATCATCCTGCACCTGATTAGATCTCACTGCAGGGGAGACACCACAGCCTTGATCCTTGGTGTAGAATTTGGAGAAGAGCATAAGAACAACAAAGCTGCAAAGGCAAAATTTGAGGTGCTTCTAAGACATGCTAGATGCCTCCAAATCTGCATGAAATCAATACAGTAGCTCTAAGTCCAATCAGAGGTAGCAGATCACTCCCTTCACTCTATGGATGAGGAATATTGCTCTGCATCTATGGGCTAGAAACAATGAAGATATAAAACCCTCACAAACTGGCTTAAACATCTGAGATTAATTTCACAGAATGTCTGTGCGGTGCTTGGCACAGGCTATGATCAAGCTACTTAGCAGTAGGGGACATCTAGTGATATTCACATGCAACTACATAAACCTGATAAAAGTTCAGTGTGAGTGCTGAAGAGCCAGCCCAGCAGAAGAGCCAGCCCAGCTGAAGACAGGTTATAGTGTCGTTGTAGCAGCTATAAGAGGGCTGGGACAGGCTGACCATGCAGCACCCTCTATAAACAGGTCATAAAGCAAAAATCTCCCCAAGGGGTTTTATACATAGAAAACACAGAGAGGGCATAGACAGAAAGCTCAGAGCTGCCGGTCGTCCTACATCTTTTAACAGGAAGATGTTACAAGGAAGCACAGCACTTTTATTTCTATAGTAAAGGCCCTGTAAGCAGGGGTAGAGAGATTAAAATCAGTAGTTTTCTTGCAGGAGCCTGTGCTTATCTCAAATTGCCTTTCATGTGACTCACCCTGAGCGCATACTGTGAACGTCAGTCTCAAGATTGAGAGATTTTTTTTTTCCTCTGCTAGAACAAGAGTTCAGCCTGCCACTGTTTCAGGAAAGATGCATAGAATACTTCCCCCTTCCAGGTTAGTCATAACAGAGGATCTTCTAGATATGTTTTTCTGAACATATTCTAGGCCTAGGATGAGGAATTTGGGTGTGAAATAAAGACTGCCAATCTGATTTCTAGAAAGAAGATCAGAAGAGCTTTATAAAAGAACACAGTTCCCTAAGGAAACAAACTCATTTTTATCTGACACTTCATTTGAATGCAATTATTCCCATTAAGATCGCCATTAATTTAGCAATAAGGGCTTCAAATTTGAGGCCTCACCATCTTGCACTGATTTTCGACACTCAGTTTACAAGTGTTGAGGAAAGGTGGGACTTCATTATTCTTATTAAAACACAAGTTTCTGCCAGCCAGATTAGATCCTTGGGAATAGCTATGCAGGCAAAGTCTGCGGCTTCAGCTCAGCCAGCAGGTCTCATCTAGGATCTGAGTGGTACCTGGTGATTAATCGATGGTAGCAGACCAGGACTGGGAATAGACTTCAACCAGTTCAAGGAAAGAGCGACCATAACATCAGTGAGTAGCCAGACAAGAGTTTATCTCTTACAGAATCGTTTCTCTGGGTTGAATTTAAGGCCTGATCCTGAATACTCCTGCAACGACAACTGAGTATGAACTTTCTATGCAGAGGTATCTACTCAAAATTCAAAGGATGACGTTGAAAGGCTGCATGGACATGGGCAAGAGAACAGAGGAAAAGACTGTGCTAGCTAAGAAAACTCTGCAACAACTGTTGATTCTTCTGTCCTTCATGCATTATGTTATTTATCAATGGATTTGATATTTAGCAATCAAAAAAAGCAGAGTGTGGAGCAGCCCGAGCTCCTTGCTGGCCAAGGGGCTCTCCAGAGGGCAGCTAGTGGCTAGCAGAGGCTGCCACAGCTCTGACAGCTCTGTGGTAGTTGCTTGTACAAGACAGGAGTAATTTCTCCAGCACACTAAGTCACTGTAGGAAGGAGGACGAATCTTACCCGATTTCCAAAAGCAGAACAGCTCTAAGTTCTTTTGTGATGAAACAAAAGCCGGCAGAGCACACACTTATGTAGCAGGCAGGGAGGCCACTTGAGACACATTCAGCAGGTCTTCATAAGAGCAGCAGTAAAGGACACTTCAGAAAGCTGCTGGTGTTGAGCAAGGAGGACACAGTGCAGCTGCTTCAATACTGGAGAGCTGCAAATTAATATATGATGTGAGTTTTAAGGCAGAGGAGATGAGGGAATCAATGACCCAGACAGAAAGAGATATAGTGCCAGCTGAAGCCCAATGACGGCATTTCCAGGCAATTTGTTCACACTGCTGGGTGAGCTGCTTGTGGAGAGATGGAGCAGATTAGAGATGACTGCATATACTTTGCCCAAGAGCAAGATTATGAGATTCACAGTTGAAGGGCCTTGGTGGCTGTGCTGTCTCCATGCAGAAATATTAATAACTGATTCTCTTAACTATCAAAGTGTTAGTCCTAGCTGAGTTTACCATTTCTGCATGCAAAAAGGCAATTATTTCCCTCTTAGGAATTTCATCCGAGGTGTGTACAATGTTGCAGTCAGTTACACGTTCACTCACAAATACGGTCTGGTGATAAAGGCAGGCCCTCAGGGGAATTCAAACCTGACAGGACATATGTCAATCAGGATACTAACAAAATTTAGCTATGAAAATCTCATTCTAAGAAATATTGTAATTGCTATATTACTGGAAAGAGAGTAATAAGGGCTTCTAACGTCATGTTGGCAGTCTAAAAGCAGTTGTGGGGCACTAAACCTGCATAAATCCGACACTGAACAGGAATCGAAAGTAGCTTATCTAGTTAATGTACTTAGTTAATGCTCAGGTTTCTGGATGGACACTCACCACACATCAGGGACTAAGTCAGTAGAACTGAGCACAGGAGAAATACAAGGAGCCTGAACACCGTCTGCATGCTGTGAGTTATGAAGACAGGATGTAGTAAGTGGAAAGCAAGGTAACTTCTAGCATTGCTCCATGCATACAAGAGAGCTTATCATTTTGGAGTGCTTGAGGTTTGAGCAGGTCAGTTCATCACCATGTCTGGTGTGCAGCACCATAGTGCCCTGGAGCAACCTATACCTTAGCCTATAACTCCAAAAACAGAACAGGCAACACACACTGGGAAATACTTTTTTTGGGAAAACCATAGCAGCTGCAGTTGCTGGTGGCTCTGTCCTGCTTTTCTCCAGGACCTCTCTACAAGTTGTTATCCCTTAGGCTCATTTCAACCACCTTATCCAGTGGCCTTATGCATCTTCCAAGCTGCTTCAATATGATTAGAACATAGAAGAGTGGATACTTCAAGAGAAGATACAAGACAGGCTCAGCATGGAGACTAAGAAACTACAAAGCACAGACCCAAGATTTCCTGGATATCTGTCCTTGCACCTGGACTTATTTCTGCTTCTGCTGCAGACAGGCTTCAGATGTATGTGCAACAAGTCCTGTGGAGGGGTGACTCGGCCCACACTGGAATCAGCAGGGCTAGTCTGCCCTGCCATTTACTAAGGGCAATACCTTAATAAAGCAGTTGAGCTTGTAGTGGCTGTCAAACTTACACCAGGGCAGGGACCTTGCACTTTACTTGGCTTTATTGGCGTGTATACAAAGTAGAATGCTGTAAACAGAGCTATAAATACTCCCGTGCCCATTGCATGCTCGAGGTCAGAGCAGATCAGCATAGCAATTCCTTCTGGCTTTAAAAATAAAAGCTACGAATCAATGCGTTCATTGCAAACTGAATATCCCTGAAATGAGGCTGATGGTGCTGCTTTAAAATATGGGGATTCTGGGCAAAAACACTGTGGAGAACAAGGTACATGGTAGTGAACAACACAGAGAAGGGCACAAAGCAGTCTGATCCCTAAAACCCACTTCTGGTAAGAAGCGATTCAGCAGGACAACCGGACGCCAAACCTGGAAACACCCGTAGGCTCGAGGAAATATTTATACCACTCTGAATAGCACTGACACGTCAGGTTACATTTCAGATCTCTCTGCGGTATCTCTTTCCCCGTGTCCTCCATGTGAAACTTGCTTTTTCAGCTTGTAGCTGAGGAAGAAGTACAGGGGAGGGCAATAGGAGCTGACTTCATGTTGGAAAGCCAAACATCAGCCTTAGGCAGGGCAGCATGATCTCATTACCTGCACATTATTTTTCACCCTGCAAGCCCAGAGAATACAGACGGATCCTCCTCAAGAGGAGCAAAAGCTAATGTTTTTGAATTATATCAAGCCCAAACTCCCCACACAGGGAAAAAGCTTTAATTCCAGAATCCAGTTTTACATGAGTCCAACCTCAGCCAAGCATGTGAATGGAGGTCCATTATCCCTATATTCTTTATGGGAAAGCCCTGTAGTTACACCTAGAAGCAATGCATGCTCTGAATCCACCTTGGATATTCTCTGCAGGGAGATTTCTGAGACAGTTTTATGTGGAAAGAACAATCTCCTCCAGTAAATTCTTGATGCTACTGGCCTGAAGGCCATGCTAGCCAGTGAAGCTGGTGAAGGTTCTAGAGAACAAGTCTTGTGAGGAGTAGCTGAGGGAACAAGGGTTGTTTAGCGTGAAGGAAAGGAGGCTGAGTGGGAGACCATGCCACTCTCTACAATGACACAAAAGGTGGCAAGATGGAAGTCAGTCTCTTCTCCCAGGTAACAAGCAATACAAAAATAGGAAAAGGCCTCAGGTTGTGCTATGGGAGGTTTGGGTTGAATATTACGAAAAATGTCTTCACTGAAAGGGTTGTAAAGCATTTGACCAGAATGCTCAGGGAAGTGGTCGTGTCACTGTCCCTGGTGATACTTAAAAGACCTGTAGGTATGGCGCTTGGGGACATAGTTTAGTGGTGGGCTTGTCATTGTTAGGTTAACAGTTGCACTTAATGATCTTAAGGGTCTTTTCCAACCTAAGTGTTTCTATGTTTTTTGTAAAAAAGCTTTCAGAGAATCTCTCCCCTGTATTCTCTTTCCAATTCATACTGCTCTTCTCTCTCTTCTTACCAGCTTCACAAACATTTCTGTGTCTGAATAACATTTTTGGTCCACTGCCTGTTGCAATCAAGGAAAACCTTTCTATCGACTTTTGTGACAGGCCCAGCTATTAGTCAAATATAAAAGCATCTGAACCCTACACTACTGGGACTGTGTTGTGTAAATGGCATTACTTCCCTCCTCCTGTGGTTGCTCATGGGATCAGGACACAAAGGCAGCCTGTCTTTTGGGAGCCTTCTTTCCTTTAGAAGCCTGTTTGCCTTTCTATCTCATAATGACAGTGAGAAATCCTTAAGGGTTTTCTAACTCCCATTCCCCAGCAGAGAGCCCCAGCAGGCAAAGGCTTTGTCAGACAGCTTATTAATGAAACAGAAAACATGACCTGAATTTTTATAGCTTGTACTTAGCAGGTCATTTACTTGTCATGAAAAGGGAGGTTTTGCATTGGTTGCCAATAATAGTTTCAGAAAAGCAAGCACTTAGCTCTCATATTTAATTCCCATGAGGAGGAAGGGTGAGAGGAGACCTGGAGTTGCTCCTTTTCCTCCACTCNCCTGTCACAGCTTGAGACTGTGTCCTCTTTTTCTGTCACTGGATGCCTGGAAGTAGAGACCAACTCCCACCTGGCTACAACCTCCTTTCAGATAGTTGTAGAGAGCCTCAAGGTCTCCCTTGAGCCGCCTCTTCTCCAGGCTGAAACACGCTGAGACGTTCAAACTATCCAGAGCACTCACTCTCCAAATTTAGTTGCAGAAATGGAGGTGTTTGTGTGACCCTGGTAGTGGAGCCCACACTCATGGCCAAAATGAACACAAGATCTCAGCCAGGAAGGGTTTCTCATCTTCGCAGGAGCAGCAGCCCAGCTGAACAGCATTTTGTAGAGCAGAACTGGACATTTTCCTGGCAGGCCAGCACTGTTCTGGCTGGTCAAGTTAGCTCTCCTGGTCAAAGCTGAGTCACCAGAGACAGGATAAAATTCTACTACAAAAGGACACTAGCTGTGGAATGATTTACACAAGCTGGATGGTTGGGCCTTCCTCTCTGTGCAAGAGGAACACTGAGGCATGCAGATGTTCTTAAACTGTCTTTGCCTCCAAACTAGCACATGTATCAGCTGCAGGACTGAACTGGGCAGAAGAGCAGCCTAGGCCTGTACCAAAATTAAATCATTAGACAAAGTGCTGATAAACACTTTCAGTCTCTACAAAAGAGACACATGGGCCCATTTCTTCCCTCACATCTCCACAAATGTGTAAAATTAAAATAAAAAAATGGCTTAGGTTGAATTTCCTCATAGAACCTTGAGGCACCATTAGTCCCTCCTGCCCTGGTGGAAAACTTTGTCACCCATTCCAAGAACTGCATTTTCAGCTCTGCAATATTCTTTGTGTCTCATGGAGAAACCTTAAATTTAAGATTCAAAATGTATGTGATTTATTTCCAGTCTTTAAATGCATAAAACTTCAGATTTCCATGGAAAACTTTGAAGACTAGATAATCTCTCTAGTTAGTACAGACTGCTTTACTTTCCAGCCAGTATTTCAGTGTTTCTGCTTTGCCTTGTACTTCCTGTTCCTGTTGCTGTGAATCTCTCCAGTGCCTCCTTCTTGAGGCCTTCAATTAGCCAAGTCACTTCCAAATAAGCACCCAGACACTGATGAAGAAAAAGAAAGCAACAGTGGATGGTCTTTAAGGTCCCTTCCAACTCAGACTGTGTTGTTTCCAGATGTCTCATAATTCCCTTTGCACACATCCAATATTATCCTCTCCCCATCCTTAGACCCCTTTCTGTGACATCAGGATGTGAAAATTTGTGCATTCTGCAGTGTGACATGACTCCTGAGCAGGGTCGTGGACTCCTGAAAATCTTTCTGGAAGGGACCTATAAGGGCCTGTGGTCCAACCTCCTGCTCAAATTGGAAGTTGTTGCCAACACTGAACCAGCTAGCTGTGGTTTTGAGCCCGGACACAACTGTAGTGTGTGAATTACTGCCTTCGGCACTGTCACGTATGTGAGCTATGAGGCTGTTGGTCAATGGCAACAAAACTGAACCATGATATTATTTCATCAGTTCCTTGTGTTCTTGCTGCTTACTTCTAAGTCTTGCTGTCATCTGTGCTATAGGAGCCAGGTGTCAAAAAACTTCCCTCACCAAGAGGTAGACCCTACCCTCAAGTAGGGTCTGAAACAGACCATGGATTGGTGAGGATGTTGCTAGATTATGTA
>WBNM01011275.1:0-14210 GCA_013399055.1 Ramphastos sulfuratus | reverse complement strand
TTTTCTTTCATATCCAATACCCTCTTTTATACTTATCACTGTTATTTTCTATTCAACATCTCTGGAATGTTCATATTTCTTGTTTATAATTTAGAACCAGGCAGGAGAGTTAGTTTTAAACTACTACAGGTGGGGTTTTTTTTGTTTGGTTGGTTTAGGTTTTGTTTGGTTGTTGTTGTTTGTTTTGGTTTTTGTTTTTTTTTGGGGTGGTTTTGTTTGTTTGTTTTGTTGGGGTTTTTCGTGGGGTTTTTTTGTTTGTTTGGGTGGGTTCTGTTCATTAGTTTGGTTTTTGTTTTTTTTAAACTGTTTATTTTTTAAATATTGAAGTATTCACAATTTAAGGCCCTATACTGATTTCTTTTTTACTGACTAGTAAAAAACAAAGTTTCTAGGGAGAGATATTCTATTCCCTCCAATGTCAGCAATCATCTATTTGGGAACCAGGAGGATCTGTACAATAATATCAGCCTTCCAGTATCTGAAGGGGGCCTACAGGAAGGCTGGGGAGGGACTATTGACAAGGTCTTGCAATGCCAGGACAAGGGGCAATGGGTTTGAACTGGCAGAGAGGAGATTTAAACTGAATGTTAGGAGGAAGTTGTTTGCAGTGAGGGTGGTGAGACACTGGCACAGGTTGCCCAGGGAGGTTGTGGCTGCTTCCTCCCTGGAGGTGTTCAAGGCCAGGTTGGATGAGGCCTTGAGTGACCTGTGCTAGTGGGAGGTGTCCCTGCCTATGGCAGGGGGGTGGAACTAGATGATCTTTGAGGTCCCTTCCAACCTTACTATTCTATGATTCTGTGATCATTTCTATGTTGCTGTTGAGCATTTCTATTCCTGACTTTACTAGATGTGACTTCAGGAAGCAGGGAGAAGCAGAAGAGATATTTGCTCTGTCAGTGGCAGCGAGTAAAAGCAACCCAGAGTTTGACCTGGCATACTGATGTATAAATCTACATTCAATGAATACCAAATAATGCAATGAAGCAGTCAGCCTTATATGATGAATGATTTGCTCACACTCATACGTTGCTTTGACTAGATATTCCTATCAAGATGAAAGATTTTTTTGGGGAAATATAGGTTGAATCTTAGTAACATTACAGCTGTGTGTGAGAATGAAGAATACTTTCAACTAAGAGAGTTCAATTTGTTGCAAATACATTTCCTGGAAATGTAGCTTAGAATCATAGAATCATAGAATGGTAAAGTTGGAAGGGACCTCAAGGATCATCTAGTTCCAACCCCCTGCCATAGGCAGGGACACCTCCCACTAGTACAGGTCACTCAAGGCCTCCTCCAACCTGGCCTTGAACACCTCCAGGGAGGGAGCAGCCACAACCTCCCTGGGCAACCTGTGCCAGTGCCTCTCCACCCTCACTGCAAACAACTTCCTCATAACATCCAGGCTAAATCTCCCCTCTGCCACTTCAAACCCATTGTCTCTTGTCCTGTCATTGCAAGACTTTGTCAATAGTCCCTCCTCAGCCTTCCTGTAGGCCCCTTCAGATACTGGAAGGCTACTCTAAGGTGTCCTGGAAGCCTTCTCTTCTCCAGGCTGCAGAGCCCCAACTCTCTCAGCCTGTTCTCATAGCAGAGCTGCTGCAGCCCTCCGAGCATCTTTGTGGCCTCCTCTGGANCCTCCCAGGCAGCCCATTCCAATGCCAATCACTCTTGCTGTGAAGAACTTCTTCCTAACTCCAAGCCTAAACCTGCCCTGGTGCAGCTTGAGGCCGTGTCCTCTTGTTCTGTCACTGGGTGCCTGGTAGAAGAGCCCAACCCCACCCAGCTATAACGTCCTTTCAGGTAGCTGCAGAGAGCAATGAGGTCTGCCCTGAGCCTCCTCTTCTGCAGGCTGCACACCCCCAGCTCCCTCAGCCTCTCCTCACAGGGCTGTGCTCCAGGCCCCTCACAAGCCTTGGTGCCCTTCTCTGGACACCTTCCAGCACCTCAACCTCTTTCTTAAATGGAGGGGCCCAGAACAGGACACAGTACTCAAAGTGTAACCTAACCAGTGCTGAGTCCAGGGGCAGAATGACCTTCCTTGTACTGCTGGCCACACTGTTCCTGATCCAGGTCAGGATGCCATTGGCCTTCTTGTCTACCTGGGCACACCAACCCTGGATGTGCTTAAAGGTTGTTTGGATGTGGTGTTTGGTGGTATGGTTTAGAGGTGAACCTTGTAGAGTAGGGTTATGGTTAAGCTAAGTGATCCTGAGGGCCTTTTCCAACCTTAATATTTCTGCGATTCTGTGAAAAAAAGAGGAAATGTGATCAGGCAAAAAAAGCAATTGAGTGGCACTGCAACAAGCTCAGTTGTCTAGGATATGATTTACTGGCTAATTATTTTAATTTTTTTTGCTACTGACATGTGATTTAAAATATCCTAGTGTGACCTTTGATATCAAAGATATATGCAAGTCGAAAGTATGTTCGCAATAGCAACGTAGTCTCTCATTTATTAATTGGCAATGTGGAGTGTTCATTGCACGTGATGGTTGTTGCACATGTATCTGAGAGTCATCTGTGCAAGAACTGCTCTCCTCCTACTACCCCCACCCCTGAGGCAGTGCTGAAGTTATCTGTGACAGTGATAACAGTAACTTATATAATGGAACCTTCATGACACACAAAAATACTCTGGAATATTTTAGATCATAATTTTTGTCAGTAAGAAATATTTTCTGAACCTGGGTTCAAGGATAGCTTTATAATTCCTGCAGTAACGTGAAACATTGAGAAGCTCACCAGCTAATTGACTGAAATATTATTTTTATTAGAAGAGTGTTGGTACATGTGTAAAAGCCCATATGTTTCCTTGCTTGCAGGATCCACAGTTTGTGAACTTATGGTATGTGGGTTGGTTCAGTCTGAGTTCTTGCAGGGCTTTCAGATATCACTGTTGATATTTCCCAAGGCAAGCAGCTCAGAAGCTTGGAGCCTTGGCCATTAAGAGAAATGCAAAATTTAGAGTGACCAAAGTGATGGAATTACTCCAGAGCTCCAAGTTATTTGCCTCCATTTTGAATGCTAAATGCATCATTTTCAGGAAGAGACTGGCTCAGTTGGCAAAATGGACCCACTAGTTTTATCTTCTTCTAGAGGAGGCTGACTGTGTCTGTCTTACGTGGCACTTGTCTCTTTTGGCCTATTTGTTGTCCCATGGCATTGCGATGTGATAATTAGTAACAATGCACAGGCTGCTACAGCCCACCAGAACTTTTCCAATGAAAAGTTTCCCACCAGAACATTATTTTCCCACCAGAGCATTATTTTCCCACTTTTCCACCAGAACAGTTATTTTCCAATGTGAAATTGAGGACACATCCTGCAATACAGCACACTGCGATCTCTTCTGAGGTATGGCTGATGCATTGCATATGGCAGATAAGGCTGAGGTATTGCATATGGCATCAAGGGGTAGAACTGCTTATCCTTAGGCTGAATTAAAACATGTGAACAAGCAGAGAAGCAGAATCTCAGAGGGAGCCACCTAAATGATTTGGCAGCACAGGCTTATCACTTGAGACACCTAGCTTCTCAGGTATGAATAAAGAAGGTCGTACCAATCTGTAGAGTGTCACAGCCTCAAACTGCATCTTGGGGAACCTAGAACATATCCTCACCTTGAATGGAGATTCACAGACATGTAAACACCAGGTAAAGAATAAAGAATGTAGAATATGGGCATCTTGGCTAGGAAAAGGACATCCCCACTTTTTGATGTGTGTGTTTTCTAATAGAATGGCAGACATAGAATCATAGAATGGTAAGGTTGGAAGGGACCTCAAAAATCATCTAGTTCCAACCCCCTGCCATAGGCAGGGACACCTCCCACTAGTACAGGTCACTCAAGGCCTCCTCCAACCTAGCCTTGAACACCTCCAGAGAGGGAGCAGCCACAACCTTCCTGGGCACCCTGTCCCAGTGTCTCACCACTCTCACTTCCACTATGAAGCAGAAAAGCAGACAAAAACCTCGGTGCCTCTCAGTCTTCCACAGAAACACCATATTTGGCCTTGTTTTGCACCCTGATTTGTGCTTGGTAAACACAGGTCACAGATGCTAGGCATGTGCACCTCCCTTTTTTGGTGAAATAACCTAGGATTGGTTCCAGGGTGTTTTCATCTGTTGCTATTGGTCAAAGATACTCATCAAAATGCTTAAAACCCCAGGCAACTTGTTTGTTTGCTGCGGCTGCCTTTGTTTTGTCCACTACCTGTTTGCATTGCTTTGCGCCGCACAGAACTGGGGACTTGCCTCCTCCATGAAAGGAAGACCTGACCCTGCCTCGAGAGCCAAGGGACTGAAATGGGTTGCCCCGTGCTGGGATACAGCTTACCACTTGAGCTCAGCCAAGCCCAAGTGCGTTTGACTCTGGTGGAGTCTAGGTGACAACCTAGCAATGGCCTAGAAATACGTTGTGATACCAGGACCTGCTGGCTTGCTCCAGCCCGAGGGCAGACTCTTTTGCTGTGCACCACAGCTGCTCCAGCCCTGAAGCCTGGATCCTGCTTCACCCAGGGGCTGACTGCTCCCATGACCTCCTGAGAGCCACGGAGGGTTTGCCTCACATCCATGGATCTTCTCAGACAACCTGCTGCATTGGAACTAGGCAAGCAGCAAAACCCTGATGCACCATCACCACGGGGAAGGCCACCATGTGGCTGGGACTATATTTTCCTCCTTTATGCTTCTACATATATCTTTGGATTACAAATATTGAGACTCTGACCAGTGAGTAACCTAACTCTTTTCTGAAGTTTGTGAAAGTTTATGTTTAACCTTTAAGTGGCAGTTTGTGCTGCAAGACTCTCCAGTTGTTTAAGTTTACTAAAACCTTTCTTAAATCGTTTAGATTTAATCTGACTGTATATACACATTCTGCAAAAAATAGTTTTACCAGCTCTGTAATATAGTCTGAGTGTGTTAATTGTGAATAAGATTGGGGAATATATTTAATAAACTACTTAATAATGCTTATATAAATATTTTTTTTATTATAAATTTTATAGAATCATAGAATGGTAAGGTTGGAAGTGACCTCAAAGATCATCTAGTTCCAACCCCCTGCCATAGGCAGGGACACCTCCCACTAGAACAGGTTGCTTAAGAACTTGTCCAACCTGGCCTTGAACACCTCCAGGGAGGGAGCAGCCACAACCTCCCTGGGCAACCTGTGCCAGTGTCTCACCACCCTCACTGCAAACAACTTCCTCCTAACATCCACTTTCAATCCCCCTCTGCCAGTTCAAACCCATTGCCCCTTGTCCTGTCATTGCAAGACCTTGTCAATAGTCCCTCCCCAGCCTTCCCATAGGGCCCCTTCAGATACTGGAAGGCTACTATAAGGTCTCCAATTAATTCACAGCCTCCACAACAATTACCTTTCTGTTCATCCCTCAGTTTCCTTCCATTTTGTCATGACTCCTTCCTCTATGTTCTTTGTATTCTGTGTTCCATGTAGTTGTCAAGGTGTGGGTAGTGGAGACTGAAAGCAGAGGAGGATAAGCTCCAGAGTGGAGCAGTTATCCACACAGTAGCCTATGGAGGACAGTTTTTCCCATG
Organism: Ramphastos sulfuratus; assembly: GCA_013399055.1. NCBI lineage: Eukaryota > Metazoa > Chordata > Aves > Piciformes > Ramphastidae > Ramphastos > Ramphastos sulfuratus. Next base: position 8,645 of record WBNM01011275.1, on the reverse strand, counting down.
CTAGAGAAGTGGAAAAGAGTGAGGAGGAAAGAAGGGCTAGGCCTCTACCTATGTACAGACAGTAACCCCTATTCCTCATCCTGCTGTGCTGCTGTGAATTGGGTAGAGGAGTGAAGTCAAGGTTGGAAAAGTGGGGAAGAAAGGGCTTATTTTAATATTTGGGGGTTTGTTTCTTACTGCCCAAATCTATAAAACAGATTGTCAATAAACTAATTTTCAGCAAGTCAGGTCTGTTTTGCCTATAACAGTAATTGGTTAGCAATGTTCCTGTCTTTCTCTTCACCCATGAATTTTGTCATTTAAGGTTTTTATTTTATTTATTTTCTTTTCTCTCCTTGTTCCTCTGGGATGGTGGTGGAGTGAGTGAGAGTGGTGGGTGGGTTGTTGGTTGCTAGCCAGACCTAACCCACCACATGTTTAGATCTGTGAGATGAAAAATCATAGCTTCTTCCAGGGCTGCAGGAGGAAATAAAATTCTAGAGGAGAATGAAATTATCTCAATTTTCTCATGGCTTTAGCCAATTTCTGCAGAAAAATCCTTCTTTTCTATATAAATAAACCAATTGAGATGACAAGTACTGGGAATTCTCTCTTCTAAAGTATCATTCTCTTTAAGTGTATTTCTTTTCTGTACCATATCTATACCCCAGGCTTTTATTTTATTTATTTTCTTTCAAAAAAAANATTTTTTTTTTTTAAAAAAAAAAAAAAAAAAAAAAAAAAAAAGTTGGAAGTTCTTATTTCACATTTGTAGCTTTCAGTGCAATATGAACACCTGCCAAAAAATCCCTTCACACAATCCAGCAAATCTAACAAATTCCTTTTACACTCAGGGAATACTGATTTGAATTAATCTCTTTTTAAAAGTCCCCTAAGCCTTTTTTGAGGAGAGCACACCATTACATATTCATAATAAGAGCTTTACATTTCTGAGCATTTTAAGATAATGCAAAGCAATACACTTGGTGGTGGTTTGCTACATTGATATGACATTCAAAGCCTGATCTGTGAACAGAGGATACTTTAGAATGAAGCACAGCCGAAGATCCATGTTGGGTTGTCATGTGAAATAGAGCAAGGGTCACTTATAGTTAACTCTTCTGTGGCATCTCGACTGCTGCAGATTGTGAATTTATGTATCCACCATACTGCCAGACCTCAGAGAATTCTTCTTCAGGAATCATAGAATGGTAGGGTTGGAAGGGACCTCAAAGATCATCTAGTTCCAACCCCCTGCCATAGGCAGGGACACCTCCCACTAGTACAGGTCACTCAAGGCCTCGTCCAGCCTCCAGGGAGGGAGCAACCACAACCTCCCTGGGCAACCTGTGCCAGTGCCTCACCACCCTCACTGCAAACAACTTCCTCCTAACATCCAGTTTCAATCTCCCCTCTGCCACTTCAAACCCACTGCCCCTTGTCCTGTCATTACAAGACCTTGTCAATAGTCCCTCCCCAGCCTTCCTGTAGGCCCCCTTCAGATACTGGAAGGCTACTCTAAGGTCTCCTGGAAGCCTTCTCTTCACCAGCCTGCAGAGCCCCAACTCTCTCAGCCTGTCTTCATAGCAGAGCTGCTGCAGCCCTCTGAGCATCTTCATGGCCCTAATCTAAGAGGAGATTATGAAGGAGAAAATTTTATCTTTCACTCTGAGATCTGTTGATGCACATTCCACACTCAAATGGTTGCTCAGAGGATGTAGTCTTCAAATAGCTCAGATGTTACTAAGGTCCTCAGTTATTTTTCTTCCCTTCTCCCAAGGAGAAGAGCTGGGTTTAATGATGTGTCTGTATAGGAACTGCGATCCATTTCTTTGTTCTTTCCACCTCAGTGCACAGAGAAATGTGTTATCTATCAAGTAATAATGAAAGAAGAGTAATTTCACTAACATGTATTTTGGAGTCGGGAGTTTGGAGAGAGAAAGAACAATTGTTAGGTGCTTACTTTGTTCAACTCTCCCCAGGGTTAACTGGTCGTAAAGTGATTCAAAGGTAGGGTGTTTACTCAGTCAGAAAAGGAGATAAATTTTGTGCTGCAGGCTGGGTTGAGTTGGCTTCTCTCTAAGGACATAGGCAAGGTCACACAAACATAGCATTCCTACTCACACATCTTGTTATTCCCTTCCTTATGGCAGTAGTGTTGTGCAGAAATGGTTCCATGGATGTGGTGGACCACAACACAGCCAGGTTCCCTGTTAGAAAGGCACTGCACAGCACTCCAGAGATACCCAGTGGAACACAGTTATGAATCATAAAATAGCTTAGATTGGAACAGACCTTAGACATCATCTGCTTCATCCTCCCTGTCATGAGCAGGAACAGTTCACAATTAGACTCCACTGCTTGAGGCATCATCCAACCTGGTCATGAACACATCTAGGGAGGATGCATCCATAACCTCCTTGGACAGCCTATTCCACCATTTCACTACCTGAAGAACTTCAGTTTAAAACCATCTCCCCTTGTCTTGTTGCTGGACTCCCTATGGAAGAGGGGAGATTTAAACTGGATGTTAGGAGGAAGTTCTTTACAATGAGGGTGGTGAGACACTGGAACAGGTTGCCCAGGGAGGTTGCTCCCTCCCTAGAGGTGTTCAAGGCCAGGTTGGATGAGGCCTTGAGTGACCCATTCTAGTGGGAGGTGTCCCTGACTATGGCAGGGGGGTGGAACTAGATGATCCTTGAGGTCCCTTCCAAACTTGCCATTCTATGATTCTATGTAAAGAATAAAGAAGATACTACACACATTTGTAGTCCCTCTCCAGACTTCCTGTAGGATCCCTTCACGTATTGAAAGGATCATTTTAGGTATTGGCAGGATCCCATCAGGTATTGGAAGGATCCTGTCAGGTATTGGAAGAATCCCATCAGGTATTGGATTATGTTAGGGATTGGTAATTTTTCTTACCCCTGTGTGAACTGGCCAGACCTGCTATGATTCTGCCTGCACCATTTCCTTAATACAAACACTTAAAGTACTTGTGGATGCTAGGTTAGTCCGAGAGCAACTAGAGCAAAAGATCTTTTAAATAGAAAGATCTGTAAAATTCCTTCTTCTCCTTACTGCATTCTTTCTTTTAAATAGAAAGACCTGAAATCATTCCTGCTTCCTACTGCCTCCTTTCACAGTCTTTCCAGTCCTACTCAGGCTTCATCAGATTTCCAGTTGCTGTAAACACTATGTTAAACTGCTGGGTTTATAAGAAACTACTTCTGTGGCAAGCTCCTATTTTTCCCAGAAGTTTTCTATTGTACAATATTCTGCAGAGTCCAGACTTCCCCTTCCCTCATAATGACCCAGAGAAAGAAATCAGGCTTCTCCCTGCTGCCCTTTTAAGGGAAGATGATGTGTACCATCTCTAAAGTCCAGATAAATAGTTACTACCTGATACACGCCACACCATGTCACACCAATATTGCCTATTTATTATTAGTGCTACTAAGTCAGGATTGAACCTGAGTCGTTCCTATATTTATGGCTGCACTCTCCCTGGAGGTGTTCAAGGCCAGGTTGGATGAGGCCTTGAGTGACCTGTAGTAGTGGAAGGTGTCCCTGCCTATGGCAGGAGTTTGGAACTAGATGATCCTTGGGGTCCCTTCCAAACTTACCATTCTATGATTCTATGTAAAGAATAAAGAAGATACTACACACATTTGTAGATCACAATGTTAAGGGGATATTGCTGCCTGTGGGAATAATTTTTGCCTCAAACACATAAGAGTTCTAGTACTGTCTTATTGCTCATCTGAGAGTATTTTTACCCTCTTTTCCTTTTTTTTTTTTTTTTTTTTTGGTAGCATCTGCTTTAGAGAAGCAATATGTTCCCTTTCATAAACAATGCTGTACATAGAAACTGGTTGGTTTCAAAGCTCAAACTCCTTTCATTTGGTTACACACTCCTCATGGTTGCTGAAAATAATTTGACAAAAGGTGCTGCCATGGGCTGAGCTGAATTTGCTGATGAATGTATTCAATACCATGCTGCCATCATGCCAGCTTCAAAAGGAGAGTGCTGGCTAGGGCAAAATGTCATGGGGCTTGAAGTTCAGATTGTAACATGGTGTGCTGGTTTGAGGCTAGTTGAAATATTTTAATGTAGAAAATGATATTATAGGCTGTGAAAAGCAAACAATGATGATGTCTGCTTCACTCATAGGCTTTCTGAGACGTATAAGAATAAGAACACAAACGTAGATAAGACACTCACACACAATGAATCTCGTTCTCTTTAGCTGCTGGCTTGGTCTGGACCTCTCTGCTAACCTAACTAACCACTTTCCTTCTAACCCCCCTGGCCCATCCTCCAAACTCACCTCGCATGTAAGCCAGACCCTGGGGTAAGGTAGAGGGGTGGAAAGAAGGTGGAAGGGTGGTTGGGAGCCCCTCCTGGGGACTCTGATTTCTGGGAGGGGGATTGTGTTTCTGTATGTCCCAGGTTGGGAACTATAGGGTTAAAAAGTCCTCTAGGGACTTGAAGATTGTTATTCAATCCCACAATTCTGCTATCTCTTCATAAACTCAGGGCAAGGCCAGCTTGTTCTCCTTTCCTCCCCCTCCAGCCTTGCGCCGGGCAGGAGCTGCGTTATCGGGACAAACATGTAAGGATAGGCCTGGTTGGGGCCTCCAGAGGCTGTGCTTAGGCCTCTTGGATGGCGGAGGCATGGCGGGGGGAGAACTGGAGCACTGGGGATGATAGAGTTAGTTTTGGGCTGGGGGGGGGAAATTCAGGGGATTTGCTTATGGATTTCTGTCTCTGCTTTGTAATTTCTATCTGTAACACTCTCTCCAAATACAATTCGGTTTTTTTTCTCCAGTACGTTTGAGAGCTTCACTCTGTCGGCTCTTTAAACCCACGACACTGTATTACCTTTAACTTGTCTACTTCTGTAACTATTCCTGTCTGTTGTGTATATCTCTGCTTGTACATTGTGGTAAGCTGTAAATGGAGCTTCAGTCCTTAACTTCCAGCTGGCTGAGTCTAGTCTGGGGGATTTTATAAAGTGTGGGGGGGTGGGGAACTCCCAAACCATCACACATGGGTTCTGGGTGTTGATCTTGTCCACCGTGGTGGCTGCTATGTGCTTGGGTGGTGGGAACTGTTTCATTGCTGTCTTCTGCTTTGCTAAGGTAACTGTATAGCCTAAACTCAGAAAGCTCTTTATCTCAACCCAGAGATTTTGGGTGTTATTTTCCCCCGTCTGTGTGAGGGTAGCTGGGGAGGCTTGTGAGACTGGGCTGTTCTAACACAGGACTGTCATATTACCTACTTCTCTAGTTATAAACTAACAAATTCAATCTGTAGGAAAGTTATGGAATGAGTCCTCCTGGGGGCTATTACAAGTCCAATAAAGGACATAATTGGGAAAAACCAGCACAGATTCACCAAGGGCTAACTGTCCTTGACAAACCTGATTATCTTTTATGAAAAAGTAACCTTCACAATTGACGTGGGTGAGCAGTGAACGTTGTCCACCTGGAGTTCTGCAAGGCTTGTCGATGCTGCTCCCCAGAGCCTTCTCCTAGAGAAGCCGATGCATTATGGAGTGGACAAGTGGCTGTGTGGTGGGTGGGAAACTGGCTGGCAGGCTGCACCCAGAGAGTGAAAGCAAAATCTGCTTTTCAAAGTGACAGTAAGTGAGATTTTCCCCCCAAGATTGATATTTGAGCACAATACTGTTTAATATCTCAGTAGGTCAGCTGAATGAAGGGATCAGGTGTGCTCTGATGAAGTTATCAAACTAAATAGGTATCAAACTAAATAGGGAAGTGAACATTTCAGAAGAGAGAACCTGCCACCCTGCAGGAAGGCCTGTACAGGCTGGAAGAGTGGCCTAACAAGAACCTTACAAATTTCAATAGGGACAAGCACAAAGTCTTGAACGTGAGAAAACAGAATTCAGGAGTACAACACAGGCTAGGACCTACTCATCTGGGGAGCAGCTCTGTGGAAGGGGTTGTGAGGGTTCTGGTGAACAACAAGCTCAGTATGAGTGAATAGTGTTCTGCAGTGGCAAAGGATGCTGGGTTGTATCAACAATGACATCACCAACAGAGATAAAGAAGTCATTATCTCATTCAGTGCTTCTCAGGCCACATCCAAAATACTGTATTGAGTTTGCAAAAACCTTATGGACAGGCTGGAGAGGATCCAGAGAAGAGCCCCAAAATGATCAAAGGACTGGGAAACTTCCATGTGAGGAAAGATTGAGAGAACTGCATTTGTTTGGCCTTGAAAAGAAGGTTTAAGGGAGATTTATCACCATGTTTCAGTATTTATAAAGTGGATAGAAAAAAAGATGGAGACTTCTTGTTTTACAGTCACAAGGTAAAGACNTCTCAGTCTTCTCCAGACTAAAAAGCTCCAGGTCCCTCAGCCTCTCCTCATCAGGCAGTGTTCCAGTCCCCTCAGCATCCTTGTAGCCCTCTGCTGGACCTTTTGCAGCAGATCCCTGTCCCTCTGCAACTGGGGAGCCCAAAACTGAACAGATAATTGGCACAAGTTACTCCTGGAGTGATTCTGATTAGACACAAGAGCAAAGTATTTCACAAATCATATCAGCCACTGGAATCATTTCTCCAGGGAAGAGGTGGATTCCCTAATATTGAGTACTTTGGAGATTTGGCTGGACATGGTGCTGGGCCATTTTGTCTAGACTATGCTTTTCACAATAAAGCTTGGACCAAACCTTCCCATTTAGTATCCTATGATTCTATGCAATGTTTCACATGCCAAATCTGCAAAGATCTGCATTAGCCTCTTGCAGTCTCCTAGCCAGCCTGCATATTGTGTCTATGCTCAGAACACAGCAGTATCAGGAAAATTAACTTTAAACTCTATTTGAACACACTGGAGAATGAAGGGCTGAACAATTGGTACACCTCCTATGCAGCTATCAAAGCTTTTTAACAGTCCTCCCCCTCCACATGGCTGGTTTGCATAATGTTAATATGCAATATATTCAGCACCAATCCTTCAGGTTAAGGTTTTACTATAAGAATTATACAAATATTTATGTGGAAAAGGAGTTCATTGGACTAAATTTACTCCAAGCAGGACTAGCTTCATAACCACACCAGATTGCTCAGGGCTTTCTAGTAAGAGAGTGATATGTTATCAATAATATGTTATGAATTATGATTATTAACTTCTCTATGAATATTAATTTTTATTATTAATATTGAAAAATTCCCTGAGATCCTTTGGATTTTCGGTCTACAGGAAATAGTTGCACAAAGGATATTTATGAACACAGAATTAAACAGTTTAAACAATCAGAACTTGGGAAATAGGAAGGTAAAAACAGGACAAATTCTAACTATGCTTACAGAGCCTTAGCATTAACTCCAGCAGAGGTACTCACGGAGCCTTGGTCCCCGAGTAAGTTTCCTGTACAAGGAGGCTTCCAAAGCTCACCATAATGATCCCAGGGTAAAATACAAACTATTCCAGGCAGAGGGAAGGAGACAAGACCTGAGTTGCTGCTAGGCTGCCAGTGCAAGCTGCAAACAGGTGGCCTCAGCAATTCCCAGTTAAGGAGCCGTGAATGGGAAGCTGCTCCTGGTGAAGGGTCAGTGCAGAAAGGCAGAAAAGGCAGAAAGGCAGTTTCTAAATCACCCCCCATTAAATACATCATTTTGAAAATGAAACTGGCCAACAGGCACTGGCATCATTGGTCTGCCCAATGAATTCAAAGCTTCATGCCTGGTGTGACCATACAGGCAGATTGAGGGGCAGCACCAGACATGTGGTGCTAAGCTCCCAGCCCTCAAGGCTTTGCTGCTCCGTTGTTTGCTCATTCTACTACAACTCCCCAACCCACAACAGGAGAAGGAGAGCAAGGGTTAACCCATCCTGGCAGGATTTATGCCCTACCAGGACAAAGAGTGAAGATGTCTTCCTGCTGAGTGAGGATGACTGCATGACTTCCTTGGGTAGTGTGATGTGATTCTGCTGTCTGAAATCAACAATACTAGCAATAAAGTTACAAATCATCTACCTTCCAGCACCATCTTATAGACTTAAGACAACTAAGTATACAACATTTTAGATACCAATAGGAAAAGCTGAGAAATCAGATTTGGGACATTTCTGTGCAGGGAGAACTCATGACAATACCTCATCAGAAAAGGAAAAGAAGTGGAAGGGGAAATGGAGGAGAATACAAAACCAGGGAAAGGAATTTTTCTGTATGGCTGGCTGCTTACTGGAGGAACAGCTTTGTGAGTTTCTGCCATCCTTCATCTTGTACTAGTAACAGCCATTCTATGAAATATGTTTTCTCAAGGTCTGCTTTGTAGATATCTTATGTAATGCAAAGCAAGAACCTGCATTAACAACTGGCCACGAGCATGTCTCTGTTCTCTTTCAGTGGTACCTTATATAGGCAGCAGCACACAAAAAAATGAGACTTATCCCAGTCAACAACTGACTCCACTACAGAAGCAACACTTCCTGATGCTGTATATGAGTAGGCTGTTGGCTTTGTATCATCAGATCTGACCTCCTTTTGCTCAGTGAACACTTCAGAGAAGTTGGAGTGGGGATGAGAATAAATTATGTTTGATACGCACTGTGCTTCAGTACCTGTGAACCAGTATTGCACTAAAAAATGAAAGAGCTCTAAGGCTTGTGTAACACATTTATTGTG
>WBNM01011273.1:125211-158405 GCA_013399055.1 Ramphastos sulfuratus | reverse complement strand
AATGGAGGGCAGAGCACCCAAGCGGGGAGGGGGGGGAAGCATGCAGCAGGAGCTGGCTCAGGAACAGCTTTCTAAGCATTGTTCTGTTCTCAGTACCAGCTGCAGAGCTTTGCTGAGCACACACAAACACTTCCAACTCTCTGATAAGGAAGCAGAAAGCAATGCCATCACTTGCCTGTGCCCACCAACCCAGGCCAGGTCTCAGCTAGCAACTTGCTCCAGACCAACCACAGCACCCAAGACATGGGAAGGAGCAGCCCAAACAACCCCTCTCTCCCTGAAGAATGAGCTGGCCCCACCTGCCCCCTCCATCTGATTGGCCCCAAGCACTTCACACAGCAGTCTGGGGGGAATTAATCACATCCTCCTTAAAGACACCTGATGAGCATTTCCATCACATGCTGACAAGACACTTTCTGGCTTTAATCTGCTTTCCTTCATTATAACTTTCTGGCAGAGCTACAGGCTGCAAACTTCCATCTTTTGTGTAGAGCCCATGGGGCAGTGGTGAGCCTGGATACACAAAAAGAAACCAGGATCTTTGCTGCTTTGCCCAGCCAGCTTGGGTTTAGGAAGGGCAGGTCCTGCCTGACCAACCTGATCTCCTTTATGATCAGGTTACCCTCCTGGTGAGTGCAGGGCAGGCTGTGGATGTAGTCTGCCTGGACTTCAGCAAAGCCTTTGACAGTCTGTCACAACAACAAGCTCCTGGCCAAGCTGGCAGCTCCTGGCTTGGACAGATTCACTCTGATATGAGTCAAGAACTGGCTGGAGGGCTGGGCCCAGAGACTGGTGGTGAATGGTGCCACATCCAGTTGGCAGCTGTCACCAGTGGTGTGCCCCAGGGATCAGTGCTAGATCCTGTTCAATCTCTTTATTGATGATCTGGACCAGGGTGTTGAGTCCAGCATCAGTAAGGTTGCAGATGACACCAAGTAAGAAGCATGAGTGGATCTGTTGGAGGGTAGGAGGACTCTGCAGAGGGAGCTGGATAGGCTGGATGGGTAGGCAGAGGCCAATGCCATGAGATTTAACAAGGTTAAGTGCAGGCCACAACAACCCCAAACAGTGCTACAGGCTGGGGACAGAGTGGCTGGAGGGCAGCACTACCTGAAGGGAGGTTGTAGCCAAGTGGGGTTGGGCTCTTCTCCCAGGCAACCAGCAACAGAACCAGTCTCAAGTTGTACCAGAGGAGGTCTAGGCTGGATGTTAGAAGGAAGTTCTTGCCAGAGAGAGACTGGCATTGGAATGGGCTGCCCAGGGAGGTGGTGGAGTCACCGTCCCTGGAGGTGTTCAAGACAAGCCTGGATGGGGCACTTAGTGCCGTGGTCTGGTTGGTTGGCTAGGGCTGGGTGATAGGTTGGGCTGGGTGAGCTTGGAGGTCTCTTCCAACCTGTTTGATTCTGTGATTCTATGGGCCCAGAATAAACCTCCTGCTCGAGTGAGGGCTGAGCACAGGCAGATGTGCCTGTGAGGCAGCAGGGCACAGCCCTTCAGCACACTGCCTTCCCTTTCCTGCTTGAAAGCACCAGCACCATCTCTTCAGCACAGAGGAAGCAGCTCAGCTCCCAGCAGAAGGTGCTCTGGAAGCCTGCAGTGGGCTTAGGCGAGGCTCTGGGCTGGGCCAGGGCACAGAAGTCCCTGGAGGGGAATGTCTATACCAGACTGGTGCATTGCTGTTTCCTGCCAGCAGGAACAGGCTGACAGAAACATTCCCTGACTGAAAACCTGGCTGAAGAGAAACTTCTTTGGTATGAGAGTGCCGGAGGCCTGCAGCAGGCTGCCCAGAGAGCTTGTGGAGTCTCCCTCTCTGCAGAGATTCCAAACCCCCCTGGCCACTGAGATGCTGGGCAAGCTGCTGGGGGCGACCCTGCTGGAGCATTGGCCTAGAGGATCCCCAGAGATCACTTCCAACCCCCAGCATGCTGGGACTGTGCCAAAGTGCATCTTACTGAGGACTGCTCTGGGCTTCGCTAGAGAAGAACAGCACCAGAAGGTGCCACCTCCTACAACATGGAGCCTCTGCAGGCCCAGCAAGGCCAGGGAGGGCATCTCTTGGGTGGCACCGAAAAGGCTCTCACTGCTCCGTGCTGGCTCCCTGCTCGCTGCTGGGAAGCTGCCAGGCAGGCTTTGAGCAGCAGGGAAAGGCAGAGACACCCAAGCTCACCTCGGGGGAGAAGTGAAAGGGGGCCTCAGGCAGCCACTGGAAGCGCAGGGCCTGCCCCCTGCTGCAGTTGGTGATGGTGAAGGTCACTGTGCAGGGGGTGCCAAGGGGACAGTCCCCAAACTGGATGTGATCCCCTGGGACAGCTGTTGGCAAGGAGAGAGAGAGGTCTGAGCGTGCAGGGGGATCCCCTGCCCCCTCACACCACAGACACACAGGGGCCAGCTCTGCCTCCTCCAAACCTTCCTTCCTCTGCCACCTGCAGCTCAGGACATGGCTGCGCCTGCCTGGGAGCTTACAGTGCCAGCTCACATCCAGACTGGAACCCACCAGCACCCCCATGTCCTTCTCTGCAGGCCTGCTCTGGGCCCAGCACGGACCCCTGAGCGACACCACTTGTCACCAGTCTCCAGCTGGACACTGAGCTGTTGAGCACTACCCTCTGGGCGTGACCATCCAACCAAGCCCTTATCCACCAAGCAGCCCACTCAGAGAGGACACACACGGTCAGATGTGCTCTGCACAGCACCCCATGGGCTGCAGAGCTCCTTTTGGGGCTCCTCAATTCAAAGCTGCTCTCTTTGAGCCCTCCCTGCTGTCCTGCAAGCTTCTCCCTCCACAGGGCCCCTTCCCTGCTGCTCCCAAGCAAGGCTGCTCTGCAGGCTACACAAGGTGGCAGGAACTGTCTGCTACATCTGGGCCAGCCTTGCCCTGCCACCAGCTGAGCTCAGCCATGAAGGTTCCTATTCCTTGCTCCAGCTTGGCAGCCTCCCCTCTTACCCTCAGTGATGTCCTCCTCCAGGCTGCTCTTAGGGAGGTTCTGCTCCTCCCTGTCTGCCACCAGTCCCGGGATGTTGTCCAGGGTGAAGTCCTCTTCATGGCCTTCCCCCAGCAGCCTGATGCTGCTCTCCTTACGGGGGTTGTCCAGCACTGACAGGAGGATCTTCCCCTTCAGGCGCTGGGCCAGGCTGGGCTGGAAAACCACCTGGAACTCTGCTGCCTCCCCGCAACGCAGGAGCAGGTGAGCGGTGTGGAGCTGCCTCTGCACAGCCATGGGCACCCGGGACAAGTGAGACACAGGAGACATTGCCGTGATCAGGAAAGCAACAGGAGCTGGAAGCCAGCTGCCTCTCAGCACAGCTTGGCCCACCAATGCTTCCAGCCCCTCCTCCTCCCTTCACAAGGCTCTGACACCATCAGCAGCAGCCCTGCCACTTGTCCTAAGCTCAGCTCAGCACTCAGCTCAGCGCTCAGCTCTGGCTTCAACTGCAGCCAGCCAGCTCCTGCCTTAAGCAGAGCTGAGTCCAAGAGTGATTTGGGCTTCTGCTGGCTGCCTGTGTTTTTAGGGCTGCTTCCCATCAGGCTGCTGACTCTCCACATGCTGTAAAGACCTCAGGTGGTCCCCTGGAGTGGTGACAGCCCCCCAGGACTCAACCCACCATGTCCAGAAGAAGAGAAAAACTTCCTAGAGCTTGCTAGGAGGAAACCAACCCTGCAAAGAGTCCATGTGCAAAAGCAAGGGGACAGAGAGCCCCTGTGGCTAAAGTCTGCTTGCTGCTTGGCCAAGCCAGGCGGGACACAAATTGTCCCTGTGGGGGTGACCACATTTCAGGGTTGATGAATTCACCTTCTCCTGCAGAGTCCTTCATGCCCACACATTGGTACAGGCATTTTGTGCTGGGCCCAGCTTTCAGGAAGAAAACTCCCTCTTCGTCCAGCAGGTCCATCACCACCTGCCAAGAGAGCAGAAGCACGCTGGGGTGGACACAGCATGGCACAGGCACTGAGCCCACGCTGCTGCTCTCCCAGCACAGGGAGCCTGGCGCTGCCCCCTTCCAACACAGCTCTGAGCACAAGGCTGAAGGGAAAGCAGGCCAAAGCCCAGTGCCCAGAGACACTGGGAGATGATGGGAACAGGAGCAGGCAGGAGAGGAAAGAGCAAAGGGATGGCGAAAGGCAACTAAACTCCATCCGAGTTGAACTCCAGCCTGGTGACACAGGAGCAAACACAAGCCAGTGTCACCAGGACAGCATAAGGACATTCAGTCCAACCAGCAGCTGAGAAGAGAGGCTGGGGAAGGCCCCAGCCCAACTCTCTGCCTTGTCTTTCCCTGAGAAGGCCCCAAAATCCCCCTGCCCAGAGGAAAACCCTTCCTGGAAGGCACAAGTCAGTCAGGAGCTTCCAACACTCTCTGAAGCCCCTTGCCAGGGTCTGTCCTGAGGCAGGCAGCAGGGAGAAAGGAAGCAGCACAGAAGCCAAAGGTGGCTCCGGGCCGGCAAGGACAGCAGCAGCTGCCAAGGAGCTGGAGGCAGAAGGGAAGGGCTGCTGGGACATGCCTGCAGGGAGCTGCTGAGAAACGAGCCTCTGCCCACTGCTCTGCCACAGCAGAAGCTCAGGAGGTTGCTGTGCTGCCCCAGAGGGACTCTGAGCACAAGCAAAGGCTTTCCTCTGGGCTTGGAGGGCACCCGCAGAGCAGTGGGGTACTGCCCGCCCCCAGCGGCTGTGCCAGGACCTCTCCACTCCAGCACAAGCCCTCGCTGCCAGAGCAGCGCTCCCCGGGCAGCTCCTCACCTGGGCAGGGACAGCGCCAGAGTTGTGCAGGACCAGCGGCAGCTCCTGGCAGGCGCCCAGCAGCAGCCTCCTGAAGAGCAGCAGGAGATTCCTTTTGCTGTCGCGCAGCGCCGGGCGCTGGACCCGCACCTCGGGCAGGTTCCCAGCGCCGCTGATCTCAAAGCTCAGGCTTGGTGCTCCCACTGCTGCAGGCCTGCAGGAGAGGGGCAGCAGAGCCAGCGCTCGCTTGGCAAGCGAAACAGCCAGAGCCCTGCCTGGGGCACAGAGCTCCCCTCGCCCCTCTCCTCCCACTCCCTTCAGGCCCATTCCCAAGAGGTATCTGCTCTGCAGAGCCAGAGCCTTCCAGAGCACAGGTCAAACCATTTCGCTCAGCGGGGCCCTGTGGGGCAGCAGAGGCATGAGGAGGGCACAGATGCCACGGGGCAGTTTCCTTGGCTGTGCTGAGCTCAGACAGAAGCAAGCAGCACCAGCAGAGCGGGAAGAAGTGTCCAAGCAAAAAGGGACGCAGCAGTGACCTCAGCAGTGAAGGGCATCTCCAAGGAGGCTCAGAGCAGGAATTGCTCCTCAGGGCACCAAACGGAGGGGTCTTAGCCCAGCTCAGCCAATAAAGGGCTGGCCAAGGGCAGGACAGGCCCAGGACACACACAGGGCCCAGGCCAGAGGAGCTGGGCTTCTCTTTTGGAGGGCAGCCAATGGCTGCTTTAGCACCAAATATCTTGATGAACCCCAGCAGATCCACCAGGTCACCTCCTCAGCACAGACACAAGGGAGCCACAATGCCAGCTGGCTTGGGGCACGAACCTACTGCAACCAACCCTTTGTCCTTGGCAATCTCCAGCTCAGCTGGAGCTGCACAGCTCCACTGCTTCCTCATTCACCCATTCCCTGCTGGCTTCTTGCAATGCTTTGCTTTGGAAGGGCCCCTGAGAGCTCATCCACTCCAACCTCCCTGCAGTCAACAGGGACATCTGCAACTGGAGCAGCTTGCTCAGAGCCCCAGGCAAGCTGACCTGGAACGGCTCCGAGGATGGGACAGCTCCTACCTCTTTGGGCAACCTGGGCCCCACTGCCCTCACAGCCACTGCTGCAGGCTACACGAGGACACTGACTTCCCTGCTTGGCTGGATCTCAGAGCTACAGCTTGTGATTGCTCTGCAGCATCTCTGTGAGCAGGAGAGGCTGAGAGCCCTGCAGCTGCTGAGCCTGGAGAAGAGCAGCCCCAGAGGGCATCTGTGAGGTGAAGCTGCTGGAGCCCTGGAGCAGGCTGCCCAGAGAGGTTGTGGAGTCTCCTCTACCGAGATTCCAAGCCCCCTGGCCATTGGGATGCTGGGCAAGCTGCTGTGGGTGTCCCTGCTTAGGCAGGGGGATTGGGCTGGATGATCCCCAGAGCTCCCTTCCAAACCCCACCATGCTGGGATGCTAATTACTCTACCTAAGGCAACTCAAAGAGATAGGATCCATCAGCAAGGGCCTCTCCCAAGGTCTGCTGAGGTGAGTTACCTTGTGTGCACATCAAGGGAGGCCTCAAAAGCGCAGTGGTAGCTCTTCACCTTCTGTGGACTGAAGGTCACAGTGGCAAAGGCATGGGAGCAGCTGGGCACACACATCGAAGACATGCCCAGGGTGGCTCTTCAGCTTGGGGGAGCCCTGAGACGGTGTCAGGAGGAAACTTCTCTCCATGTGCTGCTCTCTCAGCCATGCGTGGGGCACGAGGAACAGCCCATGAACTAGATGATCTTTGAGGTCCCTTCCAACATTACCATTCTATGATTCTAAGTGCTGAATCAGAGCCTCCAGCAGGAGCCGCTTCATCGTTTTTGCAGGAATGGAGGTGAGGCTGAGTGGCCTGTAGCTCCCTGAACCTCTTTCTCTCTTTTCTCCCGTGCTGCTGTGGCTCCGCAGCGCATGCGTAACAAGGCCACGCTCTAGGACCTGCGCGGAGTCAATAGCAACGCGACGCACTCCCGTAGCAACGAGGAGCAGGCGCCAGCTCCCTAGGAAGGCGCCGGCCCCGCTGCAGCAGAGCTTTCGCTCCTCTGAACTCCTTTTGGAACGGAGCAGATCCGGGCTTGGGATTTCAATCCTCTTTGAAGGATAAACGAATACAAATGGCTCATATCTCTACAGACTCGAGCGATTTCTGTCTCTAACTCCTCACACTGAGAGCTACGAGTTTAAAGATGTTTTAATCTCTCGCCCCCTCCTCTCTCGTTGACCCCCCAAGAATTTTCAGGCATTTTAAGAATTCAGGGCATTTCGGGACGAGGCGGCGGCACCGAGGACTGATGGGGCAGCACACACCGCTGCACTGCCAGAACTCCAACACAAGGCGGCAGCACTGAGCACCCGAGTTCCATGCAGTGGTGCCTGTGTTTGGTCAACTGCCAATGCTTTTAAAGTCCTACCTTTGTTTAGGGTTTTGGTGGTACTTTTTTTTTGTTGTTGGGTTTGGGTTTTTTGTTTGTTTTTTGTTTTTTGTTTGCGCTTTGTTCTTCTTGTTTGTGGGTTTTTGCTGTGTTGTTTCGGTTGGTCGGTTTTGTTTCTCCCATCATTTGTGTGGAGTCAGTATTTTGAAAGGCGTTTGCTCATCTTTCCAGTTTTCATTGAGGAAGAGTGCTGGAAATGTCATCAGTTGGACACCTATCAATTTAACCACTGGAAGAGAGGGGGCTGCAGGAGCCAGGGACACCAGCTCCCCAGACACCTGACCCTACAACAACTTTAAAGCTGAGCAAAGCTGGTGTTGGTGCTATAGTCGTAAAGGCCAAATTTAATATATTAAAGATTTATTTGAAGAGCAAATGACGTCAAGGTGAATGGAGTAGAAGAAACTATTTCTATCTGCAAAAGGCACAGTTCATTCTAAATATCGTTACAAATGGAGAAAGATATTCCACATAAACATGTATGTTTGGCAGAGGGAGGTCAGAAAATAAGGGGAAAAAATGACTGCTGAATAGCAAGAATCAAGCTTAGTAATTATTAAGAGGACAGATGGGTTTATTACACCACACCTAACTACAGTGCAAACAGGATGCCATAATTTGTACTTCCCCTTTCTGCTCTAGACATTATGTACTGGTGTGTTGTAAAATATCTGTCCCGCTCCATTTCACTGTTGGCTGTGCTCAGGGATGATTTGTGTCACAACTGATATGTTTAAACCTATTTTTCTGTACTACCTATTCATCTGGATAGGTCACCTGAGTTTGCAGCTATTGACTTATCTGCGTTACTTTAAGTACTTTTTCCTCTACACAACAGCTCACACTAATATGTGCTTGTGTTGAGATGTCTGAGTACCACTGAAAAGCAGGAAGAGGAATTATTTGGAACTGGACAAGTGGAATTCAAAATATCCAAAGTGAATGGATGGTTTAAATTTTTTTTATAATAAAATTCTTCTGAATTTTTCAATGCTGTAAAGTCTGACATTTGAAGACTGACTCATAAACATTTTCAGAATGCTGCATAAGTATTATTTTGAACGTTATGCTTGTAATGTACCGTGCCTTCACATGATCTCCTTTTGGAGTCCCAAAGCAACACAAAATTTCCCTAACCTCAGTGCTGGTTTGAGGCTAACTGGAGTATTTTAACGAGAGAAATTAGATCACTGGTTGTAAAAGAATAATAATGATACATTCTCGATAATTCATTGGTTTGCTAAAAGGGATAAAAAGCCAAAATGTAAACAATTTGTCCCTCTTCACTCTGGGGCGCTTCTTTCTTTCACTTCGCCTTTGCTTTGCTCTGATATCGTCCACTACCTTGGCTAACCAGAGAACAAGCAAGCTTTGCTGGTTGTTTCAGTTTCTGTCTGGGAAGGAAGAGAGAGGCTTTGAGCCCCTTTTGGGTAGTTTCTTTGCCCGAGAAGGAATTTGGATTTCTGTATTATTTCTAATTTGTATATAATTGTAAATACTTGTAAATATATTGTGTATATATGTTCGTAAATTTTGCTTTGCTGTAAATATAGCTTCATCTTACTTCCAAACCGTCTGAGCTGGTCTGGTAAATTTCAGTGGTGGTGGTGCTAAGTTCCTAACGCACCACAATCTCATAGTCTTGTAGGCAGGCAGGTAGGTGCTGGAGACTGTCTCAGTCTCATCATTTGACAGCTGAATGAAGTAACTTCTCCCTTAGTGTAAGCAGTATCAGATTCACCTGGTGATAAATACATTCCTGTAAGCGGTGGAAAAAGTTTGGCCCAAAGGCAAAGAGCAAGAGCTAAGTGGCATCCTAAACCCAACTGACAGTGAGTATAAGAAGAAAAATGCCTCTCTCCATAGTTTTGAAACAGGTTGGCAAAAGGTAGCATGTCTTACTAGTTCTTGTACTTCTGTAAGAAAAGATTCTGTAGTACTTCAGCAATGAGTGAAGTGCCACAGTGCCACAGTGTTGCTAAGGTGGCATTTTATTGTGTGTCAGACAAATAAAATAATCAGTTGATTTGTTTGTTAGGTCTAACATATTAGACAGTCTGTATTTGGTATGGCTTTTGTAGCTTTCTGAAAGCTGATACAGAAGACTTCCTTATGGGAAAGCGACTGCATTTGGAAAAAGCTAAGTGAAGAGATGCAGAGATATAATCTAAATGGAATATGAGTTCTTCACCTGACTGATCTTGAGAAGTTGCTGGTGTTGAAATGATGCTGTCACCCAATCACTCCTCAGAGTCAACTAACTGATGTGCTATGGTTGTAATAAACTGAGTACTTTACCATTCATTACACCAAAATTCACATACATTGAGTTTGTTCCAGAGCCACTTTGCAGGACTCAGTCAATTGATGAAGAGACACTGAAACAATTTCCATGAAGGCAGGAAAACATTAAATAGGCTTTCCCCTTTTATAAAAATAATATTTCTAAAGCTACATAGGAATGCTTTCTAAATATCATACTGACTACTGCTTGGGCTCTGAAGTCCTTAGACAGTAATAGATGCTTATGAAGTCTGTGCACTCCATTGAACTATTAAATGCTAATGACTTGTATGTTTTTTCTCATGATAGCACAGAGTTGTTGCATTTACTTAACTAATGCTGCAAGCGCTCATGCTTTGCAAAACCCAAGAAAGGCATTATGCATGCTCCGTGGGATTTCTCACAGTGCAGTGTAGGAAGGAAGGAGGCCAGAGGGCAAAGTGCATCAGCGCAGATACAACAGTGAAGAATTCATTAAAGACGGTAGTTTTGAGGAGATGTGTGGAGTTGCAAAGCATTTAGGGACAGACTCAAAACCCACTGAAGCAGATGGAAAGAAAAGCTGAATCTAACAATGGACAGCCTAAGTAGATTGAATGCAGCAGAGTATTAAATGGAAGCAGAAAGCAGAGAGAAGGGAGACAGCTTTCATCACTGTAGGAGAATCGGAAGCCATTGTCTGAGACATAAGAAAAAAAAGCTGAAAAATCTGAATTTCCCTAGTAACCTAGGAGTCCCTAGTTTCACCACCTTGCCACAGGAATTGAGATGAAGATGTGCTGGGTTTAATTGCTTCTCACTGAAGTACTGGTTCTGCATTAATCTGTTTTCTATAATGTAATCACTCCTCCCTGTCATTTCCTGCAGCACTGTAATCTAATACTGCGCAAGCTTCTCACTACGTTCACATTCCCTATTGAATAATTGTGGCTTCAGTTTTGTGATGCATAGTCTGTTCAATCAGCCTGTAATTGCAGTACTACATGGACGTATGGTTGATACACCTATGTAATTATGTTTATTGTTAATAATGCAAATTGAATCTGTTGAGTTAGTCAAGTCATCCTCACTTGCAAGCAGCAGTTTCTTCCACTGCCGAGGAACTCTTTTTTTTCTAGTTCTATGCTCATTCACACAAAAGATATTCTTATTGAAATATAACTTTGAAAATAAATATCAAAGCCCCATTGTGGAAGTATCAGAACTTATTATAGAGACTGTGCAGAAATCTTGTCTATCCGATACAGCTGGGAAAGGCTCTTGATTCAGCTGGATGAATATGGCACTGTCATGTGGAGTGAGCAATGAGAAATGCATGAATTCCTGTTTGCTTTGGGTATCACTCCATATGTGATTTTCTGTAATGGGCAGGGTGATGAATTCAGGAGTATTTGGAGATAACGTTCTCCTCCAGAAAAGCACAGGAGCCATGTAGGTGCCTGTGGTTCTGAAGCTGTATTTTATCTTCTACAAAGATGCCTGCTGAAAACAGTTTGTACCACCCTGATGCAGGCTCATCCCCCCTCAATCCCATATGAAGTCAGCCTTAGCAAAGGTTTTCAGATATAGGTTTATAGTTAGTGAAACTGTCCATATGCCCTGCTGTAAAAATAGCTCTCTACTTAAGTTTCCTTCTTTTTTTCATTCACAGCAGTTTCTTTCATACTGCATTCCTCAAATGTTACATCTATCAAGATAATAAACTTCATACTCTACTGTGAAATGTTTGGACTAGATAACTTTGGTTTTGTCCTGGTTTCAGATAGCACAGAACTAACTCTCTTCAGTGATTTTACTTTTCAGCTCAGTCTCTTCTAAGCAATTGCACTTTCTGAATTCAGTAGCATATTTTGGCAGCCAGTGTCTGCTTCTAGAAGTGATAATGCTTGAAGTTTACAGTTAGCACCAAGGAATGGTATGGAGAAAGGTTTTTTTGCTTATACTTGCTCCTGTGGAGACCAAGTTCACTGCTAAATCACGCGTATCACATTGGGGATGCAGTAAAGTAAAAGGTTGCACCTGTGGGGAGGAGCAGGTGGGACAGATGATCCTAATCTGACCAATAAAATATTGCATGTACATCATATTCAGGATAAAACTGAGGGATCATAAGGGTCATGCTGTCTTCTTCAGTGGCTGGCATCCAAGGAGGAATCAGTCTTCTTCCTAAAATCCCAATCCACGCATTCTTGAATCCCGTTCCTGAATCCAGCTGCTGAATCTGGCTCTCATCTACCACCGAGTCCAGCCTGTGACTTGCCATGTGCCTGCTCCACAGCATCAGTAGTGATGGTGATGTAATTGCCACTGGGGGAGGAGAGTGGGGGTGTTGGGTCTAATGTTGGTTTTGTATGCATTTGTATGTATTTTATTATTATTGTTTAATTAAAGCTGGTTTAGTTTTCCATTTCATAAGTTTCTCTCCCTTATTCCCTTTATCCTCTTCTTTGGGAAGAGAGAGTGATTACTAGAGTCTGTTATTTATCCAGTGGCTGGCCCAGCCCTAACCCTTGACAGGTTTGTGGGATTATACTGTTTTTCAATAACATCGAACTACCCTGGGGTCATACTACGACATTCTGGATGTCGCCTCACCTTTCATAATCTTCTGGTTTAAAAGCTATGCTCCTTACTCTTAACTGCATTTGAAACATGTACAACCATTTGTTATATTAGTGGTTTCCTGAATGGCAACATAAAAAGGTTGAAATGCTTTAGTGACAGGCTGATGTGCATGGTTCTACCTGTCAAAAACATTACACTGCATCAGTGCAAGGACTGCAGCTGTTTGTTCTGTGATTATTATTGAGGAGGAATTTTTTCACTGTGAGGGTGACAGAACACTGGAATGGGCTGCTCAAGGTGGTTGTGGAGTCTTCCTTTCTGGAGATGTTCAAAACCAAAACCCTCCCAGACACGTTCCTGTGTGATCTGGTATAGGAGATCCTACTCTGGCAAGGGATTGGACTGGATGAGCTTTCCAGGTCCCTTCCAGCCCCTGACATTCTGTGATTATTTAGTAGGATTTCTTTGTATCCTCTTCCACACAAGAGAAAGGCTTCAACCAAAGATATATACAATTACACAAGTTAGAAGTAGAAGAGACATTTTTTTGCAGAACATGTTTCTCAATCTGAAAAAAAAAAAAGGTCACCTTTGAGAGTACCCCTAAGCTGAGTCTGAAGTGACCTATCTGACACATACTACGTGTGACTCTACAGCAATATGCAAAATTCTTTAGTCCACGATCCCGATTTCATCGCTCTTAACACCTAAAGGCAACTTCCTGAAACAGCAGTATATTGCTGGCAGATCTCATTTCCAAATAATGATCCAGCCAGCCTGCATGAAAGGTGACTGTGTCATGGCTTCAGGAACCTCATGGGAGTGTTTCAGTTAAACAGGTACAGTAGTTACAACAATGAAAACATATTCTGCTGTCAGCTCTTAAAGAACTCCTTAGGTCATGGTAAGCTGGTTCTCCTTTCCGAGAACAAGAAAGGCCCACTCAGAATGCAATGTTCCATTGCAAAGCTAAATGAATTCCAGCTAAAATGGTATGGTAAACGTAGTGCACCATTGGCAGTAATTATACAGAACTACATCTGTCATTGGATAGAAGAGCATAATTTAATTTAGAAAAATTAATGTCTTCCCATGACTGATTGTACTTCTGTTATCTGTATCTGTCTTGTGAATGTATGTGCTCCATCCACTTGTGTCTCCCTGTGACCAGTCTAGAGATAATATGGTGCTTACCATATTTCACCAGGATTCAGAGTAGAAAAGCAACTGCAATTTCAAAAACTGTCCAGTGTTGTGTTAGATTTAAGTTATTTCTAATTAATTTCCTGACTACCTGGCTCCAAACTCAGTTTAGGGTTAAAAGTAAAGTAGCATGCTTCTGTCCTCTTCCAAACCCAGACTGTCAATATAAGCCTCAGACGACCCAGCATACGTTATATTTATTTTTATATATATATATATATATTTTTTTTTTATATATATATATAATGTTTAAGCTATAGGGAAAAAAAAAACCATATCTGAAAGTATCAAAGACAAGGTCTACCTGTAAGATTATTTTTATACTTTCATCAGATAAAGTCAAAAGATGGGAACATTTTTTAACTTATATTTAGATTACTAAAGGTGCTTCTGACCAAAGACACAAAATGCTTGCTTTGGAGATTAATAACTCAGTTAATTTAAGTGCGCTAAGAGCGTGCATGCGTGTGCAAAAGATAAGGTAATGGTGCAATTGTCAAGAGGTGGAGTTTGAGAAGGAGCTTATGGCAGGACAAGTCAGGGAGAACACTTAGCAGTGCTCAGGCTATATATTGCAAGAGAAATAGTGGGAAAACACCTGCCTGGCCTTTTCTAACCCACATTAGTCACATATTTGGTTGAAAATTCACATGTAGCACAAGTCATTCATTGTAAGAAAGAGTGCCATGACAACATGACAGTATTTCTCCATAAATACAAAAGGGATGTTTTATGGTTAGAAGTAAAATTCATTCAACAGTTAAACATCTTTAGACTCATTTTGGTGACCCTCAGATAGAACTTGCCAGCAGAGACCTTTTTGTGTATGTGTGCTTCTGTCTTCATGAAGAGATGCACTTTTTGCTGTAGGTTATTGTGTTTTTTCCCCATTGTTACTCATTTATTGTTTCTTCTTGCTCTTACTGAGAGTGCACATCTATGCAGAGGTCATACAATCTAAATAAACTGCCTCCTCATACAGAAAGGTCACAGCTGCAGAGAAAATTAAGAGATATCCTAAATACATAATAAAGTGAGAGACTAAACAATGAACAGGATGTGATAATACAAATCACCAAAGGGGAAATATTTAGCATTGCAAAACCAATAATAAATATAAAAGGAAAAAAGACTAAGCAGTATCTAAATGTATGTCAGGGTATGTATGTGGCAAGGATTGGGGAGAACAGAATAACAGAAGAATATAACTACTATGAAGTGGTATGTAAATAGGAGTGGCAGAATGCCAGAAAGAAGCAGAACATAATGTTACTGCACAGAAAAAGCTGTCCAGAGATGAGTCTGTGGAGCATTCTTCTAAACAGAGTATTTGAATTAAGACATTTAAACAGACAATGAACCAAGTGTTTGGGCACACACTACTGGTGATGTCCTGCCATGGTTGCTAGTGGTTCTGGATATGGGGCATAATTTCCTTCTGCCGAAGCGTGCTTTCTTGGGATTTCCCCATCAACAGGAATTACTCATTTGTAGTCTTTTTAGCTCAGGATGCTCCTTTTCTAAACAAAGGATTTGTCATACAATATGCATAAGACTTGACAATGGGTCCCTTGAGCACATTGAACTGAACTGAATACAGCACTGTTGCAATAAAATAAATTCAGTTCAGCCTCCAGCAGCTGGGCCCACTGAGCCGTTTGTGTTGCACAGTTCCAGTTCTCCCTGCTTTCTGCAAATAGCTGATTGGTACTATCATTACTCTGGGCAAACATACTGCCTATGGGTCTGTGAACACCCTGAAAACAATCATTAATGACTCTGAGTACAGACCCTTACTGCCTGCCAAGTTTTCTCAGGAAGTGCCCTCTGAACATGGAAATCTCTCCTCATGTTACCTGTGCGGTCCCTCACTCTGACTGACTCCAAACACCACTTCAGGTTCTCATGCGATGCAAAAGTACACAAAGGAAGAACTGTCAAAAATGGAGCTTTCAGTGGGTGGTGTTATTTTGTTTATGCAAAACTTTTAAGTACCTCTCAAGGCACTCTCCTTCCATCTTCACTGTCAAACTGTTTCATACTTCATTCTTCTGTCAAATTCAAGCTTTGAAGTTTCAGAGTATTAAGAAGGACTTCAGGTCATTTTCCTAATGAATTCAGGCTTTCGGCTTTTCAGACTGAAGCACTTTCAAGTTGGTGTTATACCAATTAAATGAGAACTGTTCCCCTAGAATCTAGACAAGCATTTTTGATTTCCACTGTTACTCCATCTCTGCTCTGCTCTGAACATGGGACTTCTTATGGAGATGAAATAGTTTTCTTCTCCACAATACAGATGACAAATTACATTAATTTGTTTCTTCATTACATCTTCTTGATAATGAGACAGTAATTGCCATTTTTCCTAACATAAGCATAATTTCTTGAGAGCAAGACCTGAATCCTTGGAAGTGAGCATCCCAATAAAGGTGAAATCACTGTGCCAGAGCTTGGGTAAATGTGAAACATATTATCTATCGGTGCTTGACAAATGGACTCTGCTGGTTTAACCCCCACAATTATCTACACACTGATTTCCCATCAGCGAAGCAGAATGCTCCTCTAAAACCAAGACAGCAGTGGTGTGTTCCCAGAAAGGCGCTAAGTCTCAGGAACACAGAGACTCTGTGACTGTGATCACAGAGTATGAAAACTTACCCATTTTTCATCCTGGTCTATTCTTTAATGATGCCACATTTTCTCTATGGAAGATAATACATAAAATGTCATAAACACAGTACAAGACCTGTGAGCTTTGTTCTGCAGGTCCTGACTTTTTCCATGTGTTTCCCAGGGAAGTTCACACACCCAAGTAAAGGTAATGATTTCCAAGAGATGGAGAAAAAGTAATCATTTTCATGTGATTCCAGAGGATTTCAGCAGGTGTCTGAAGACCATCTTGGCATTTACCCCATTTGAGGATCCAGATTTTTTGCCTTCATAATAACTACAAATTCATATGAACCATGCCCAAGCAGAGGAGAAGCAGGCATGTTACTCTAAGTAATTATGATACCTAGGGAAAACTCTTAATACAAAAATATCTGTCCTTTAGCTAGAAAACACTTTAGCCTGTGTAGCCATGGTCTTTTTCACTTGTGCTAGGTCCCTGTGGCAGGGCACACCCAAGTCCCTGTCCCACCACAGGTTTGAATGGGGCATAAAACTGTTTTGCTCCCCCCCATCTCTGGCTCCAGGGGTTTGGAATGTGGAAAGAAGTAGGCACCAAGTTCCTTACCCCACCCCCGCGGGCTTGAACGGGAAAAGCAAATCTCCTCAGCATAGATATGTGGCAACTGGACACACTGTCTAGTCAGACCTTGACTCGGACCTTGAGTGGCATCTGGAAGCAGGGTGAGGAGATAGTTTACGGTCCCCACTTTGGGACCACCGCATCCTGCCTGCCTGCTGCAGGGAGCTGCCTCTGCTGTAAACCGCCGCCGTTGGTGGGCACACTGCCGAGCATCCTGGCTTGGCCCTGTGCTGCCCCACGCTCTGTGCCCATGGCAGCAGTGTCTGCAGTCACTTTGGGCTCTGGCAGGTTTACTCACATTGGATCCTGTGCTGCGTTGACCCACCGCTGGATTACAACTTGCAGTTCCAGACACTGCTGCAAAGGAGCCAAGGGACCAGCTCCAAATTCCTGCTCCACCGCCATAAGTAGCACAGATGTTCCCCAAGGCACCAGGCTACCTTCATCTCTAAGTGTGGCAAAGCTGTTTTGTAGCAAACCTTTTCCAATTTCTTGATTTTCCTGAATTACTGAATTCCCTATAAGCATCCTTGCGAAGATCTTCCCAAACAAATTTTGAACCCAATCTAATTTTTATAGAGTTTGTGGGCAGGGCTCTGGGAAATGAAATAACTACAGATTTTATAATTCCTGCCTCCCACAACCAACTCAGTCCCAAACTATTAATATGCCATCTTTAAAATATAAGGAAATTTAAAAAGAATCTAATATGACTCACTGCCTTGTAAGGAGACTGTCTCCCTTTTTATTAACTAACTGCAATCTGTATCTCCGCAAGGTAATTGGAGCAGCTGATCTGTCTTTCACCTCATGTCTGGGCTATTGGTTATATCACAGCAGGACAAGCTGTGTCAAAATAAGTTGTGGTGAGGCACTGGAACAGATTGCCCATGGAGGTTGTGGCTGCTCCTCCCTGGAGGTGTTCAAGGCCAGGTTGGACAAGGCCTTGAGTAACCTGTGCTAGTGGGAGGTGTCCCTGCCTACGGCAGGGGGTTGGAACTAGATGATCCTTGGTCTCCTTCCAACCTTACCATTCTATGATTCTATGATGATTCTAAGTGGTACATAAATAGTGCATTTGTACAGCGAATGGCATCACTACCAATTATGGCATGTGTGTACTTCATTGAAAGCCTGCACTGCATTGAAAACTTGCAAATTGCTCAGTATCAGAAGCAAGATGTACTAGAAGCAGGACTCTAGAACAAGTGGTTTTACTACCCTAACCAGATGTATTTTTCAGAGATGCTACTGCCAGTTAAAAACTGATTGGCTATGTAATTACGGATATGATTATGAATATTAGATCAACAGGCTGACACTGATTATGCTAGCCAGATTTTAGTCTCTGGCAGAAATGAGATTAACAATTGAGAATTCCTGTCATGGAGGCTAACCAGATTTCCTGGGCAGTATAAGCACTCTTTATTAATCTGGTTGAAGGAAAAGGCCACAAGACATCCTGAAATAGCAGTTTCAAAAAAACTATAATTTTATCTATTTTTCTACCTCAGAGCAGGTTGATGTCTGATGTTCCCATCAGTTTGTTCTATAGACTACTCACATGGTGATGCGGTGTGGAGCCAGGTTTGATGAGTGATCCGGAGATGGTAGGGAAGGCAGCAGAGCTGGATCACTGCTGGATGCAATGTCTCATCTGAATCTGGAGCAGGGTAACTCACATGAGTACTGGACAAGCAGTGGGAGGCTGGTGCATGGGCTGTTCAGGGCAGGAGTCAGATTTGAACTGAACTATCGGAAGTCCATGTCCACGTCATGCTTGAGAGTCTGCATGTTCATAGCACTGGGCAACTTCTGTTCCTGCCAGTTTGTGGAGTACAAACACTCTCCCCTTCAAAGAGGCTACATCACTTGAAAGAAGCTCTGCTCAGAGCCTTCTGCTGTCTCCTCCTGACGATTTTTCTGTGGAGGCTGCTCACAATCCAAACCCATGCCACCAACTGCTGGTTGAAGTGCTTATGCATGACATTCGCAGCACTGGCTGCCCCAAATCCCAAAGCCATGCTGTAAACACCAAAATGAGAACCACAATCTTTCCTGTGATTTTTAGAAACATATTTTAATAATCCCTCTGTCTTCAGTTTTATGACCTTACAGGGTGCACTAAAGCCTTGCGTTCAAGCGTTTCTTTGTGAACATGGGAGAGTACTTTCTTATAAAACAAAGCTGAGATGCTCCTGGATCACAGTAATGTGGGGACAGAGAGTTCTAAGGCAAGTGTTCAATACCCTCGATATACCAATAAAATCATTGGTGCTGACAAGACCTGTTATTATTGATGGCAGCTCCAGGAGTGAAGTGGAGACTTTGTGAGACCACAATAAAGCAGTATGAACTGGTTGGTTATACACAGGGCAACAATACCTGAAATTATTAAAGGTGAGACAGGTGAGCAGGGCTTTATATAGCTGCTTGACTGCTCACTGAAGTACAAAGGAATTTCAGCTGATTCCTGACACCTATCACCAAAGAAGATATTTCCAGAAAAGATGGAGGAGATGTGTAACAATTAATAGAAAAAAAGTGAGATCGTTGTTTCTTTTCATCATTAGCTTGTGGCAGACACATTGGAACATCACCATTTACATACACCCCAAAGAGAAAAATGAGTGTTGGGCAGTCCAACGTGTCCTCAACTGAAACAAATGCAGCAGGAATATGATGTCTCTGATTGTGCTGTCAGACTCCTTGGAGGTGGCAAAAGTTGTTGGAGCAACCTTCAACTTTTACTTGCATTAATGTCCTGAGTTTGCAAATAGTTCTACTGCTCCCATGGTAAAAGGGAGGAAAAGAATGCTGAGAGTTTTGGTTCTGGGGTAAGATATCCTGGCAACACTACCCGTCCTCCAGAGCCAGCCTAGCTAGGCTTCCCAGAGACTTGAGGGTACTGGAGAACTCCTGTATTACACTCACTGTTCGTAGCTGAAAAACAGTGCCACACCAAAATGTGAGTGGCCAACCAAGTGATCAGAAGGACCTAGAAGGCTTGTTTCTTCCTTCTCCTTTCCATTCTCCATGCACCATGGCTGACGTAGTGACAACTTGGTGATAAGAATTTCTATACGTGCCAAAGGCAGCCTGGATTATATCCTCAGTTGTATAAAATGGCAAGGGGAAGGATACCCTTCCAATGAGGCAAAGGAGTTCAGTTTTCATGACCCTATCTTTCTTCCACCTTTCCTCTCAGCTCATGTGGTGGCCAGGAGTCC
Organism: Ramphastos sulfuratus; assembly: GCA_013399055.1. NCBI lineage: Eukaryota > Metazoa > Chordata > Aves > Piciformes > Ramphastidae > Ramphastos > Ramphastos sulfuratus. The sequence continues at coordinate 138,709 of WBNM01011273.1, read as the reverse complement.
CAGCTGCAAAATACTCTGTGATAGAAGTATCAGATCCAGAGGAACTGGGCCTAGGCAACTCATTTCCCAAAAGGGCTGCTGAGGAATAGTCAGCTACTGAAAGCATCCAGACCCAGCACCCATCTGGAAGCCTGCAGCAATGGCCACTGATGGAAAATCACTGAATGCCACCATTGTGCTTCCAGCCCTCCAGAACAGATAAGCAATATGAAGGAATGGGAATGTACCAACACTGTGTCAGGGAACTCCCTAGGCATACTGCTCAATGATAGACAGATCTGCAGCTGGGCCATTTGCCACACCAAGGCACTAGCTCATTGATTTACTTTTCAATGGGTGTACAGTTGACAAAAAAAAAAAACAAACACCAAACATTTTCCCCCTTATGACTTGTTGCAGCTGGTTACCACAGCAACTTACCATGAGACTGTGCTAAGTGTCAAATGAACATCTTTGTTGTATTTAAACACAAATACCTGTTTGGAACAATGTGAGCTGTCTGTTGCCTTTTTGGCCCCTCCATGCTATCTCTGGCACTGCACAGAAACTCTCAAGTGGTTCTTGTACACAGCTAATTGAAAATTAACTATCTCTGTCTGTTCACGATTGAAACACTCAGGATCAGAACTTGGTTTTGTCATTAGGCTAATCTGGCTTGCTGAAAGTAAGTTTACACTAAGGCTGAATTTAAGTCTGCTTGTAGTAAGTAGTGGCCATAGTTAAAAGCTCAAGTAAGACTCCAGAACAAATATTAGAAGTTTTCTCACTGAAGAAGTGGAAGTCTATTACAGGTCCATGATTTTTTTTCAGTTATAGTTTAGGTGTATGGGACCATAACGATTTCATGCTGTTACTGAACAGCTCTTGTTGTAATTAGCCTTCATTAAAAAATCCTCCTGAAAGCGTATTTCAGCTCATTGTCCAAAGTCTGCCTAGGTCAGTTATTTATTTCCTAACAAATTACCAAGTCTTATTTCCTCTTCATTACAAATCTCATGCTATTTTATCCCTTATAAAGAGCTAGTCTGAATTTTCACATCCTTACTTCTGTATACCTATCATATAAATTGCTTTAGGAATTCACTTGGGTCAGTTTGTTAAGCAAAGCTCATTAATTTACTGCCTGGATTGCCTACACACTTCTGTGCAGCTGGGAGTGCATGTGCATGCAAACACTGGTGACTCCTCTAACAAGACGCACACTGCCCTGCTTTTGCTGCAACCAACTTGATGCTGCCTGGCAAGCACCAGCAGAGTGAGTACCTTCATTAGCAGCCTCTTCAGAGAAGAAAAATATCAATTTAGCTTAAACTGGACTCATTTAGCATAAATACAGGTGTTTTTCCTGACTGCAGGACGGCAATGTTTGGGAGTTATGGGAGGATCTGCAGGGCTGATGTCAGTCCACAAGCTAGCAGATATCATTTGACACTTGTTTTCCACCTCTCATTCTTTTTCTAAGTGACAGCGTTGGGTATTTTGTTTTTGTTTTTCTCTTCTCCCTCTTTTCTCTTTCTCTCTTCCTTTTGCGAATTGTAAGGACACAAGGTGCCTGTGGTTTCTATTCCCTGTGTGGGAAATCCTAAAGCAGAAAAATCTCTGGTGGCTGAAAGGCTGTATGGAGATAGTGTTACATGAAGTTCCCTGAACTTCTGCTTCTGACTGCTCTTAGAAGCAAGACTAGACCTTTTACCTGACCTGATCTAACACAGCTTAATGAAGGCATCTTCCATGAGTGTTTTTTTCTTAGCTTCTAGTGCATTGTAATATAGTTTGTATACAGGAAAATGTAGAAATGAGCATATACTGCTACCACAAAGACACTTAGGTCTATTCTGTGCTCCATGAGGAATGAGAAGCTCACTCCTAGCCACAGAAAGCATAGAACTATGCAATGAAGAAATCTGTTTGTTCCATTAACAACTTTGGTTTAGGAAGTCTTCAAAGAATCTGTGTGCAGGTAGCACCTCTTTAGTGAAGGGATGCCCAGGAATGACCAAACCCTGTCTCCAGATTGCATGCTGTTTCAGAGGGTGCAGAAGCAAACTTGTGGGACAAGAGACAAAGTGTGTTACCAGAATACATTCAATGGCTTGGTTCCTACAAACAGCTTGTATTAACACAGGACAAATGGGGGAAACGACACCTCTCCATGCTGTGCATTGTTATGAAGGAGCGGAGAATCAGCTGAAGTAATTTAACCCTTTCTCCAGCTGGCCCTGGCAAGTGAGGCATGTGCTTCCCTTAACTCACCAGAGTCTGCTCAGAGCAGAGCCACATCCCTGTCTCCTGGCCTGGCAGCCAGAGCACCCTACTGTCCTGAATCAGGCATGGCCAGCGCTCGGCTGCCTTTGTCCGCAGGAATTTTAATTCTAGAGTCAAGCAAAACGTTATTTTATACATTACAACCACAAAGCTACCACGTGCGTAACATATTCCAACAAGTTCATGAAACCAAGTCCCTGTGATCACAGATGGCAACACAACAGACACTTAATCCACTGCATTCTCCAGAGTATCCTCTCTGTGCTATAGCTCTGTCTGGGAAATATTTCCTCATATTCTATTTGTACAGATTACCAAAAGTCCCCAAGACTGTAGCATGCCTTGTCAAAAAGGCACAGGAGATACAGAGTCACTACAGTCTGAGTCTCTGCAGCAGTGGGGCTTTATTGGGTGAACAGGCCAATGTGATCTAGAAATTGATGGCAGCCCATATACCCTTCAGTTTGGGTTTTACTCTACAGATTCTTCCTTTTGCCAATGGGGACAAATAATTTCAGTGACTGTTTTCTCCTGTAAATGGCATGGATGTTTGGTTTTTTTTACCCTGTCTATTGCCATCTTTGTGCGTCTAGTTAAAAGCTGTCAAACAGCATCTTAGACAAGCACTTCTGGTTGCAAATTCCAGATTGTTTACATGCGATTGATTTGGTTTCTCATACAAAACTACAGCCAGAAACCATTGCAACAACTGAGAGAGCAGGTCTGTGGTACTAATTAGAACCCTGCCAATTTATAATATTTTAGCTAGCCTAAGGTCCTGGCACAAGTGGTCCTGTGTTATGCTGTGATCTAAATTTGACCAAGAGATCAAATGGAAACTACAGTAGTTATTTTTTGGGGGGGAAAAAAAAAATTAAAGACAATGCAAAATGTTTTCTCATCCCTTTCTAACACTTAACTAAACATTATTCCTATTGATTCACCAGGAGTGCATGAAGCATGTCTAAGGCACAACACAAAGTGAATCTGAAGTCTGTCAGGAAGGAACTGGCCTGTGGAATGACACAATGATGGGCAGATGAGCATCATCCCCACATTGCCCAGCACTGCACACAAACCACAGGGGCACCCATTACCTGGGCAGCTAGTGCTGTGCTAGAAGGCATGTGTGCAGAGGGCAGAGAGCCTGTCACTAGCAGAATTGTCCATACCAATGCCCACCCAGATGAAACTATAAGAGAAGTGCAACAAGGGCAGTACCAACACTCCCAACCTTTCGGTTGCTGTTTTGCTTTATACATTAGTCCCACAGAGAACCACACAAGCCACCCACAGCTGAGGTCAGGGTGTCCAACTCCTCCTCTGCAGAGGCTGGTTTTCTTTTTCTCATTAGGAAAGCACAACTGTAGTAATACAAAGTAATACATATTCTGTTGACCTCTGACTTTACAGTAGTTGCTANGGCTGCACCAGACACCTAGTGCTAAGCTCCCAGCCCCAGGGCTTCGCTTTGCTCAGCTTAACTCAATCTACTCAACTTTCGGGCCCTGAACAGAAGGAGGATTGAGCACGGGTTTAAACCAGCCTGGCAGGATTTATGCCTACCAGGACACTACTGTCCCAGCACTAGGTGCAAACTTGGAGCTGCAGATGCAAGTGGAAGGACTACCTCATTCCCATAGCAGCAATCTGAGCCTTCAGTGTATGAGGTATGAAAGAAGGAGCATGCCACAGGAGAGCAGCTCCCAGGATTTTGTAGTGCAAGATGTCAGTACATCTGTCTGTCTGTGGGAGATGTAAGACTGCTTCATGACTGGTTGCAGTGAACTACCTTACATCCTTTCCATACCTCTAAATGACTCTAAGAAGTTAGAACAAATACATCTAAGCAGGTGTGTGTGTCATTACTGCTCATGATGCCATCTGGGGAGACCATTTGGATTTGGAATATCTAGGAAGTACTGAACTGCCTCACAAAACTAGGACAGCTATGCTTTGAACATCCTGCACTCCAGGTCCCCAGCTGCTCTGCAACATCTGTAAACTCTTGCAGCATTCTATCTTGTCAATCTGTATTGCTTTATTTTTACAGGAAGAAACAGCTTGAAGGGTAGACCACTGATGCTCAAAAGACAATTCTGTGGTATAATTTTACCAGATTTGTGGATCTCGTTCTCAAACATCAGAGGAAATGTTCTACACTGTTGCAGAGCTCTGCAGCTGGGGTGCAGACAAGAATACCAAGAAGGTATCATCAGGTTGCAGCCACTCCCTGCCCCGTAGCACAGATACACTGCAGCTGGTAGCTAATGGTGTCATCCATGGGCACAATGTGGAGAATGGAAGCTTTTAGAGAGAGGATTACCCTGCTCAAAGGCAAAAAACACTCACTTAGGTAACTAAAAAGAGCATTCATGTCAATCTGATGCCATTATGTTTAACGGAGCTGAATGTGTGACTTCTGCTGAAATAAAAGTCTTACAGCAGTGGGAGGAGTGACACACATTTTACTTTGTAGCTGCCTCATGGGAAGGAGAAGAAAGCTATAGATGCTGTGGCCCTAATCATAGAACTGTGGTTATTTGCACATTGCAGAAGTGAACATGGGACTGATATATGTATAAATCCCCTGGGAGAGCTGAGCCAGGGCAGAGTGACTGGCTTCCCTGCTGGCATGGCCAAAGAGACACATGCATCTCTGGCTCCCTATTCTCTCCTTTGTGACTTCTCTTTGCTTCCAATGTCATGCTGTTACTGAATCCCTATTCTAAAATTAACCTTCCTAGCAATACAACTTCTCTCCTAAAATGTCTGTATTTTTTAAATTATTAGGTGAATAAACTGTTGTCTGGACTTTCTGGCTAGAAAGGTAAGTATGAATTTTCCTTTTCCAGTCTGATATACAACCTACTTTGAAATAATGCACAGTGGAAACCTGGAAGCAGAAACATTCCTCCTCCTCCTTAACACATAGGCAGGGTCTCACTCTCTAGCAATACAGAAAGTCTGAGAGGCTAAACTCTAAATACAGGTGCTGTCCCATCCTGGATGGGACTGAAGTAATTAGTATTGTTATGTTTTCAAGGTTCATAAGCAGCTGCATTTTGGCTGACCACCTGGCTCACACCGTGGGTCATTTACATATTACTTCAGCTGTTTTAGGGTTATACCTGATTGAGGTCTGATTATTATAGGCCAGCTCTGCATTTCAATAACCATCAAAAAAAGTAAAGCATTTTGTATTTAAATGACACCATTTTGGCCCCTGGTTCAGCAGNCCCTGTTTATGGTCTAGGAGGTCTCCTGGACTCAGTGTGTGTTTTGGCAAATGAATGATGAATTGCTGTGTCAGGGAAGGACCTGAGATTGCTCAGCTGTAGGAAAACAATTTATCTGCCCCTTAGAGCACATGCCACACAGGAGAGCTATGATGCGCTTTCAGCAAAGTGGCTTTTCTTACAAAGGGCTACACAGAAGCTCCCTGCAGGAGGTAAGGGACACTGGTAGAGTCAACAGCAGCATTTTTCTCTAATTAATGCTTCTGAGGGTCTTGGCCCCTGATCAATATAGCAAGAACACATGCTTTAATCCTGCTGTGTATAATTGGGCTGAAACTCATGTGGAGCTGAAGGCACTCACCAGCTGGTATTACTGCCTCCCACTGCAGCATTGCAGTGCTGAGTGATTGCTCTTTCTGCGCACTTCAGTGGGAGCTGCTGGAGAACTTACTTCTACTCTAAGACTGACAGCATTAACACATTTTTTCCCCAGAAAAATACTTGTTTCTTTGCTAGCTTCTGTTCAAAAGAAGAGAGAGACATTAAAAGCTGCTTTCTTTTTACTCTCCACAGCACCATTCTATCCAAGTGAGGTGTACCATGGCAACTGATGATGATCTCAGGGTACAGATTTGCTGAGGACTGATAAAGTCTGTGAGAACTAACCTGGGCCCAAAGGTACCAAATACCATTCAAAACCTACATTTGACTAGCAACCTGTCAAAGACTCAAAGGATGCCACCAAATTAACTCGCTGGACAATAATTGGAACTTATTCAGTACCTTGCAGTTAGCAGACTAAAATGCTGTAATCAAATTAAAATTTACAAGTTCCTTATCTTCAGTAAGGACATGTTACTGCAAAGCAAGATACCATGGGAGTTTACAACATGGAAGCACTGGAGAGCTGATTCCTCCCCTCTCCCCAGCGTAGGCTGGATAGCTTGGGTGGAAAGCCGTGCAGCTGAATGGTTGCATACTCTGGTAGTCTGCTTGCTCGGCACTGGCTGAGCTGTGAAGGAGTAACTGTGATGCTCATGTCATGGGAGCAAACCAGGGAGCAGACTACTAGATTTCCTTTCCACTCCGCAACTCCCTCCTCTGCATCAAAGAGGACAAACATAAAAAGTTTTCTTCTGAGAAGGTAACAAAAAATGGATTTTGCTTTGCGTGTGATTGGGTGGTGGTTTTCGTTGGTTTGGTTTGGTTTTGGATTTTTCATTTGTTTGTTTGGGGTCTTTTGGTTTTGTTTGTTTGTTTTTCTGTCAGCAATACAAAGCTCTAACTTCTGTTTCCCTAAGGAACTCCTCACTCAAACTTGCCAAGAAGTACTGTGTCAAGTTATGGAACTATGAAATCAGCTTGTATTTGATAAGATGTCTCCATTTTTTCAGACCACAGGTAAGTGTTCTCCAGAAAGAAGGAGCACTTTTATTTTTCTGGAAAAAATTAATCGTATGATAGCTGCAAATTTAGGGGAAAAAAAATTTTAAATCTTGTCATTTGGAGTCTGCTGTGAGATTTTTGCAGGAGTCATGGTTTCATTGGTCTGACTTAGCTCCCTTCATTTAATGAATGAAAATATCCCCTTCATAAAGAGATGAGCCCTGGCACAGTGTCTCTGCCAAAGACGTGAGATATATTTGGGAGCAACTAGTTGTGAGCAAATTGCGCTGACTTCTGTTTGGTTGCTGTCAACAGGTTAGTGTTCTGCTTCTGCAGTTCACAGGAGCCCATTCTGGAGAGCTTTTAGTTTTGTCCACAGAGTTCCAAACCTAACAACATTAAAGTAACAGCTGCTATGAGAAGAGTTTGTGCCTCTCATGCTTCAGTGATTAAGGACATTGATTCCTGAGTGAATTGCACTCTGCTGTTGAATCATGTAGTCTGTATTACAAGAGTTTCTCCCAGAAGAGACAGCATTTGCTACTCTCTTCAGCTTCTGTATATATTAATCTTAAAAGTCTCAGTGTTTTCAAATTGTCAAGCAGAAGCACAAGGATGGAGTACAAGGTACTGTTCTGTCTCTATTCTCATTGGTGAAGACAATCTGTAATTAATTTCAGGTCTGCAGAGGTAAATCAAAAGCACTTAGTGCACAACTCCAGTGCATAAACACTGTTTAAGACCAGTGCTTTTCTTCAGTAGGTCTCAATGCATCCTATAGAAGTAACCTAATGCAAACCATTCTACAAGTGGGGAAACTGAATTGCAGGGAGATTGTTACCTTTCCAAACTCCTGCTCTGAACCAACATCATCCAGGTAAGCTCCAGGCTTCATAATTCTGTATGTGATGCATCATAGTGAATGAAGTACTAATCGTATATAGAGAAGCAGTAGAGTTGTGCTCTAAGCCACAGATTTCACATCTCAGTTTGGAGGCCAGCCTACCCATTTTCCAGGCCTTGGGCGCATTGATACGTTTGTGTGAGCAGGTGTGCTGGAAGTTCCCAACTAAAGGCCACTAAATGCAAAATGCAGTGCAGCCTGAGTACCAAGGTCCAATTTTTCAAAGATTGAAGGCAACATGAGAGTAGAACAGGTGGTCTGAGCCCTAATTTGCGTCTGCACACCTAAAAATTACTATATAAAGCACCCATAGGACTTGCAATTCATCTGGAGTGAAAGTGAGCTAGGAGCAGGGTGTGATTTTGCACCTTTCCTGCTGCTCCCTCCTTCACCAAGGTTTTGGCTCCCACAAGACCTGATGAGGGCCAGCTGAGACTTCTGTTTCTCTCATGATTAGACCTTTCTTTTCCCCAGTGCTTGGAGTGTAGGCAAATGCCCTCCTTTCCTCTAGCAGCATGCTGTTCTGGTCTGAGTGGTCTTGTCAAGCTGAGAGAGGTTCCACTCCAACAAACTACAGCTTGAGGGTCTTTAGAGCTGGATCTATTGTCTCATAATGCAGAATCAAGCATGAAGCACATGACTGATCTGGTAAGAATTTATTTAAGTAGCTGTAGTTCCTTCAAAATACTTACATTGTCAGGCTTGCCAACCTTTTATTTTCATCTCCACAAAGTCATGAAGCCACCATAAACTCCTTATTCTGTGACCTGGCTAACTGAATAAAAACACAGTTGCACACATTTGTAGCCACACCAAAGCCAAAGTATTATTGTATGAAACACATATGTGCTGTTAATATATTATCACAAAGCACCAGTTAACAAGAATACTCTCTGAACTCTCTTGCAGCTGCTCAGTAAAGAAGGCTGTTCAACAGCTAACCTGTTAAGCTAGGAGACTTTACCTCCTGTTATCTGAACTCATAACCACAAAAAATGTAACACACTGTTGCACCCTCTACTGAGGACAAACTCAAGTAACCAAGCGAGGCAGAATCACAAAAAAGCCACATAGCCAAAACATGCACACTGATTTATTCACTGTAGGGTGGGAAGATAAAAACTCATTTGCTTTTATACCTCAAGCACAACGAGCCTCATTAGAAGTCTATTCACAGCTCATAGCAAGCTATAGAACAAAAAGAGCTAGTGTACTTCAGGGGAGGTGTAAAGGTCATTGTCAGTCAGCAAAGCTATAATTAAACATGATTACAATTTCTGGTGACTAATTTGGAATCAAATTATTATATTATTCTTGATTTTCAAACAAACTGTGTCAGCTTTAAATCAGTAAAGGGAAATAGTAATTGTGATCTTCAGATAATTGAAATGTTGTGATATATTCAGGTGTTTAGTGCTATTGTTTCAGCCTTTGTTTGAATTAATTTACTGCATATGGCTCACTCTTGAACAGATGGCAGGAATTTTTGCTTCTAAATGTTAGTCTGATGGTGGAAGGTCAAGAATCCCTCAGTTGCAGCAAATCATTGCAAAGAATAACAGTGACTGGAAAGTAAGTACGATTGTTTTCCTTTCCTAAGCAAGCAAGCAGTTATCATTATCTGGCGTGTGTGCTTATGGTGAGGCAGCCACCTGCTGCCACTGGCCATGCACCTCTCTGCCTCTCCCCATGGTACATGTGGAAAGAGTACATGCAGAGAGAGTTAATGGGGTATATACGTTTTGGCTACACAACTAAGACGTCAAATCCAAAGTTACTGTCTTGATTAGAAATATGTTGTTGGACAACACTTGTTTTTACGATTCTGTCAGTCTTAGTTATGAATACACCCAAATATGGACCCCGAGAAGAGGATTCTAAGGTTTATAAAATGAGACCCAACAGGTGACTGATTTGTGTCTTTGTTAGGAGAAAATAGAACATTTCTACATAGAGAACATCCAGTATATTATTAGTATTGTAGGGAACAGCTGCCCAGACAGGCTCAGTGCTTTGGATCAATGCAACATCCATTACATCACTGGGTGCATTCTGTAATTATTATAGATTTAAACAGTGGCTGGAGTCTCATATCCCTCCCACCCACCCCCCCCCCCGTTATCTTGATCAAAGCTACCTTCATTAATGAGATCTCTCAAAGTCTCCCTTACATACTGCCAGCAAGCCTTGTTGTTGCATTTCTCATAAGCCCACGTACACTTGGTTTTTGCTTCAGGTTTTCTGCCCAAACAGAACACATCTGCTGCATCTTGGTCTCTTGTCTAAACCCTCATGAGGAACTGCTGTACCTTCCAACACACGCCATCCAGCTCCTGATTATATCTCAATGTAAAGACAACAGCAGAAGAGGCCACCATTGCTGCTGATGCTTTCATGCTTTCAGCTCGTATGACAGTGATGAAAGATAGTAAGAGGCAAAGTGAGCCCAGCTTTTCCTGTGTCCCACCAAGGAAGCTGTGCCTTGAAGAGTGTTGCCAGAGCAGCTGAAGGGTTGCTGCAGGTGAGGGCCTAAGCAGGAAGCAGAGGTGCATGTATGGCCTACTAGGGACCTGCAGCTGTTAGAGGTACTGGTCAGAGCACCTCAACGAAGAGAATGAGGTCACTGCTGTTACCGGTGCAGGGCATTTTGATGTACTTGAGAACAAGATTTCCCCTTTTTCAAATTGTCATTAGAACAAATTGCCTGCACAAAACAAAGGGTTTTGGGGGCTTACTCAAAAGGCAAAGACTTGCTTTTTGCCAAGCACATATGAGTTTCACATACATTGCCCAACTAGTTTCCCACAATCCAGTCTGTGTTGTTTCAGAATGTGATATATCTCATATCCAACAAAGTCGTTCCCGTTTCTATGTCATACTCCAGTTGCCTCAGTCTGCAGGATGTTAAATTTGCTCTGAGCCATTATGTTTCACTTTTATTGAGAATCTTACTTAGCTGCTTCAGTTGCTCGTATGGCATGTTGCCCATTGCCAAGGCATCTGAGCATCTCATCACCAGTTTAAAAATCAGCAGATTGACAAGCCCCAATCCTGAGAGACTGTGCTAGATTTTATAAGCAGTGATTCATCTCTCAGTTGACAACATCCAGCTGCTGATACATAGAGGTTTAGTCCTCTCTCTTGACAGCACAAATAGGTCAGTCAGTATGAGCCATTTCATGCAATATGAAGAGATAATAATGCCTAAACTAGATGATCCCTGGTGCAAAAGGGCCTGTCTGTGCTCACTAGTAGCATCACGAAAGCTGTGTACTTTCTCTAGTGCCGCTGGTCGCTCTCAATGTCAGTGAGAACTGTGCAGAGGCAGAGCTAATCGTGTCATTTTCTTCACCCATGGTATCAAGACCATCAATGAAGATTCAGAGAGGTATCTTGCAATAAAGCAGTATGGCTGGGAGCTGCAAGGAGGGTGCAACTTGCAGCCTTAGAGACCCTGAAGCCACAAGTAGGTTGTGGGAGATCCTGGGGTTGATTTCTAATTATTCTGATGACAGTCAGTGCTGTTGAGAGGCAGAATCGTTTCACTAGGCTGTAAAATGCATGAACAGCAGGGAAGATTTATGACACATTGTATCTCAGCATGTCATTTTAGTAGTTACAAACATTGTCAGATTCAATGAGTAACAGAGATTTTCCAAAAATCAGGGTGTTTTTTTACAGTTATCCTTAGAAAGCCTCAGAACCATTAAAAATAACAGAAAAGTTAAATTAGGAGCTTCAGAGTGGATTCACAAAGCACAGCCAATGCTAGTTTTAGACAACTATATGAAAAATTTAGATTCTCAAAATTAATGTCCCGCTGCTCCCCAGCCCCTCAGGGCATCTAAACCAGATCCATTAAACACATAGCCTGTGGTCCTGTGGACAACAGCGAAGGTCTGAATGGCATCCAGCCTCTTCAAGTCTATGAAATGGTGATACAGTGAGTCATTCTCCTAACCAAACCACATGCAGAACCTTTGTCCAACAGGCTAAGCATTACAATGTCAAAACATAACATATTTGGGAAGAGGTAGTTTCATCCTATTTAAGCAATGCTTATGGCAATGTCCATGAAGTTTTTCTGTATCCTATGAGAGTTCATTTAACATCAGCTGTAAAGCATACAGGAACATTGGCACCAAAGTGCCAAATACCAAAGCATTGCCTGGTGTTTCTGGTGATTACTGCTCTCCTCGACAGCTGCTGCAACGGCTATGCCAAAGTGTCAGTTCCATACGTGGCTGTGATCTGGACTTGGAGATGCTTCTGTGCAGCTTTCTGACCCCACCAAATCTAACATTTAAGGCAAGGCTGACAAATGTATGTAAGGTATGTGTGCTCTGAGAGGAACTGCAAACAAACCAAAAAAATAGGATGAATGAATTGTAGAATCTGTGTCCTACGAGTCACATAAATGCCATAGCAAAAGTGACTACTGACATACGCAATAAATGCTTGCATAAATATTTTACAGGCCTTGTCTCCCAGATGCATGCTTAGTAGCAGAAGACTTGCTTATCACCAACTCTGACTTCTTCCCTGCACTTTTTTCTTAATTTCATCATTATATTTAAAATGAGGGCAAACGTTTGGACGTGGCACTTGGTGCCATGGTCTAGTCTTGAGGTCTGTGGTAATGGGTTGGACTTGATGATCTTTGAGGTCTCTTCCAACCTTGCCATACTGTGATACTGTGATACTGTGAAAATATGTAGGAAGAAAAGGCATTAAAATTTCTCACATTACTATTACTATTTAAAGCATAATTAATGCTATATTTGCGTAGGATGATGAAATAGAGCAGAATGTAACCCTGAATTTGGATAAATTAATTTACTAACACCTTCAGTTAGGGGGGGATTTTTTTTCTATATTGCACACTTTTGTAGTGTTTTATTCAAAGTTCAATTAAATCACAGCTATATCCAAGAACACAGCCACCATAAAAGCCTGAGTATTGCTAGCAAACAGTGAAAATCCAATTTCTGCCCCCTTCCCAGGAAAGGCGGATATAATTGGGCTGCAAGAGAAGGGTGTGCTCTTTCTTAATTTTGGTTCTTTCACCAGGTATCACTGGGGTAGCAATAAAAATGGTCTGAGATTTGTTTGCTCAGTTGGTTGTGGTGTTTTTTTTTTAAGTCCTAGGTCAAGGATGTTACACTTACCTCGGAGAAAAACTCTAAGTTCACTATCCAACAAACAACTAAAATGATTTTCTGCCTCTGGGTCTGCCTACTTGCCTTCCTTAAATTAACAGCTTCTCAATTCAGATCACAGTATCACAGTATAAGCAAGGTTGGAAGAGACCTCAAAGATCATCAAGTCCAACCCATTACCACAGACCTCGAGACTAGACCATGGCACCAAGTGCCACGTCCAAACGTGCCTTGAACACCTCCAGGGACGGTGACTCCACCACCTCCCCGGGCAGCCCATTCTGGTAGCGAATGACTCTCTCAGTGAAGAACTTTCTCCTCACCTCGAGCCTAAACTTCCCCTGGCACAGCTTGAGACTGTGTCTTCTTGTTCTGGTGCTGGTTGCCTGAGAGAAGAAAGCAACCTCCTCCTGGCCACAACCACCCTTCAGGTAGTTGTAGACAGCAAGAAGGTCTCCCCTGAGCCTCCTCTTCACCAGGCTAAACAATCCCAGCTCCCTCAGCCTCTCCTCATAGGGCTTGTGCTCGAGGCCTCTCACCAGTCT
>WBNM01011273.1:96228-125033 GCA_013399055.1 Ramphastos sulfuratus | reverse complement strand
CAGAAATCAGAGACCCCAGGAGGGGCTCCCAACCACCCTTCCACCTTCTCCCCACCCCTATACCTTACCCCAAGGTTTTGAGGATCGGCCAGAGGAGGAGTTAGAAGAAAAGTGATTAGTGAAATTAATTTGTCGGAGAGAAGCCGCCAGAGGTTGCTAGACAGCCCCAGACACTGTGTCCCCGAGAGTGCCACAAGCCCGACTGTCTTATCTAATGTTTATGTTCTTAGTTTTATCCATGTCAGCAAGACTATGAGTGAAATAGACATCACCATTGTTTCCTTTTCACAGCCTATAATGTAATTTTCTCTATTAAAATACTCCAATTAGCCTTAAACCAGCACAGAAGGCATCCAGCCTGGCTAAATAGGGACCTTAGGCTGGACCTCAAGAACAAAAGGAGAGTCTGTGGCCTTTGGAAGAGGGGGCAGGGCTCTTGTGAGGACTATAAAAATGTAGTGAAACTATGTAGGGAGAGAATTAGGAGAGCCAAAGCACAGCTAGAGCTTAACCTAGCTACAGGTGTTAAAGATGATAAAAAATGTTTCTATAAATTCATGAACAGCAAAAGGAGGTCTGGAGAAAATCTCCATCCCTGTTGAATGCAGAGGAAGACCTAATGACTAAGGGTGAGAAGAAGGCTGAGGTGCTCAGCGTCTACTTTGCCTCGGTCTTTAGCACCGGATCCTGCAGTGCCCTGGGCGCTCACTCTCATGGAGTCAGGGAGGGGAATCAGATGGAGGACATCACATCAAAGGAGGCAGTGGTCACTGACCTGCTGTGCCACTTAGATGTACACAAGTCTGTGGGGCCGGATGGGCTGCACCCAAGGGTGCTGAGGGAGTTGGCAGACTGTTGGCCAAGCCACTTTCCATTACTTGCCAGAAGTCCTGGCTAACTGGGGAGGTGCCAACGGACTGGAGGGTAGCAAGTGTGACGCCTATCTATAAGAAGGGCAGAAAGGAAGATCCGGGAAACTACAGACCCGTCAGTCTGGCCTCAGTACCAGGGAAGGTCACAGAGCAGGGCATCTCAGATGCCATCATATGTCCTATAGACAACAACCAGGGGATCAGATCAAGTCAGCATGGACTCAAGAGGGGCAGATCCTGCCTGACTAGCCTGATCGGCTTCTATGACAAGACAACCTGGCTGCTGGATGAAGGAAAGGCTGTCGGTGGTGTATTCCCAGACTTTCCAAAAGCCTTTGATGCTGTTCCCCACACAACTCTCACAGGCAAATTGACTACTCATGGCTTGGATGAGCAGAATGTCTCCTGGATAAAGCACTGGCTGGACAGGAGGGCCCAGAGAGCAGTAGTCAACAGAGTTAAATCCAGTTGGCGGCCATTCAGTAGTAGTGTTCCTCAGGGATGTGTGTTGGGACCACTTCTTTTCAACATCTTTATTGGCAGCCTTGATTCAGGCATAGAGAGTGTCAGCAGTGAGTTTGCAGATGACACCAAGTTAGGTGGCAGCTCTGATTTGCATGAGGATAGNGGGGGACTTTGAGAGGGGTTTAAGAGGGACTGCCAGCCACGGACTGCCAGCCACGGACTGCCAGCGTCGGACTTGGACTCAGACCTTGACTTAGACCTGGAGTCGGTCCTTGAGTCGGACCTTGAGGGGCATCTGCAAGAACAGTGACAAGAAAGCACAGTCCCCGCTCTCGACCATCAGATCTTGCCTGCCTGTTGAAGGGACCTGCCTCTGCCCTAATTGTGGGTACGCTGCGAGCAGCCTGAGCTTTACCCTGTGCTGCCCCACGAATCTGCGCTTCAAGGCACTGCCGCGAAAGACTGCCGACCAGGAGCCAAGGGACTATCTCCGAATTCCTACTCCACCGCTGTGAGTAGCACAGACGTTCCCTAGGGCTTCAGGTTGCCTTTTGTTTGTAAGTGCGGCAAAGCTATTTTTAATAGCAAACCTTTCCAAGCTTCCTGATTTTCCTGAATTACTAAATTCCCTGTAAGCATCCTTGTGAAAGATTTTCCCAAACGAATTTCTGAACCCATCTAACTAATTTTATGTAGAGTTGTGGGCGGGGCTTTCCAGAAATAAAATAACTGCATGTTTTATAATTCCTGCCTCGTGAATTCCCACAACCGAGTCAAAGGGACATTGCTGAGAAGCTGGTGCTGGTCTTCACATAGATAATTTGAGACAGAACAACAGAGAACAGCCTCAAGCTGAGGCTGGGTAGGTTTAGACTGGACATTAGGGAAAAGTTTTTCAGAGAAAGTGGTCAGGCACTGGAATGAGCTGCCCAGGGAGATGGTTGAGTCACCGACTCTGGATGTAGGGTTGTTTGGATGTGGTGTTGGGGCTATGGTTTAAGGTGACTCTTGTAGAGTAGGGTTGTAGGTTGGACTTGGTGATCCTGAGGGGCTTTTCCAATCTGGATGTTTCTATGATTCTGTGATCTTTAAATTAGATAAGCTTATCTAACAGTACTCCAGAACAGTTTTGATGTCACACAAAGAGTGTGCAGAACACTTCACAGTGGTACACAGCTTGCCCTACACTGAAGAGCTCCTATTTATGATACTACATAGCTAAGAGAGTTTGGGAACCCCTGGCGTAAAATTAAGGACAAGAAGTTCAGCCTGTAACACTAATGATGCTCATTAACACTTCTTACTCATCGTTTTGCCTACAGTCAACTGCAACATACTGCAAACATGGGATTAAATTTTAATTAACAAATGCCAAAACCTCCCCCTTCTTGCATGTTAAAACTGGAAAACTGAAATGGTGAGCAATGACTACAGCATTGCTGGAGCTCAGGTGAAATATATGATGGCGTGTCTTTCCCAGAGACCATCGCATGAACTGGGGAAGGAGGCAGATGATCTCTGACCTTATCCTGGCCCCTCTGGATGGTCTCTGTGTCACTTCCAGGGCTCCTCGTGTTGGCAGGCATAGGCAGGATGTCTTGCAATGTGCAGCCTTAGCACGATGTCACGCTGGCAAAGCAGGCCTATCGTGTGGAGGCATTTAGAGCCTGTTCCTGGTAAACTCAAAGCAGTCCCCAGGCAAACTAGTTCAAAGCACAGGGTTTTTAATTATTATTATGTGGCAGAGCTAACATTGCTCAGCATGGTATGGCAGGATGCATATAAGGCAGTGAGGCAGAACACTACCAGGAGCAGAGAGCAATGGCAGCAGGCAGTGATGGCACCAGCAAGCAGCAGGCAAGCACAAATACAATGGCAGAGCAGGCTGTGCAACCTACTCGTCTCCTTTTATCAACACAGCCTGAGACTGATGGGCCTTTGGACACAGAATAGCCAATCAGAATGGCAGTTAGCCAAGCCTGACCATAGGCTGGCTTTACCCAAATGTGGGAAAACACAGGCCTTGCAAGAGGCAGGCACAAGCCAAGTGTGTGTACCTTGTTCCCCACAGGATGCAAACAGGAGCAAAGCAAGGCTGGGCAAAGCAAGGCTGGTCTTGAGATTCAGTGGCTCCAGGTTCATTGTCCTCTTTCCTCGTGGTTGCTTCTCCCCAAAACCGAAAGATGCAGAGCAGAAAAACATCTCTGGGAGAGCCAGGACATGTTCAGGCTTATTTTGACCTCTTTAGGCCTGCCACGACAACATTCAGGTGAGTTTTGAAGGTTTCTAGAGAATGAGATTTCACAACCTCTCCGGGCAGTCAGTTTCAATATGGTTAAATTTAATTCTCCTCCCTGACAGTAAAGTGGACTGGAAGCCAATGTTCTCAGAAGAGATTAATCAAGATAATCACTAATGACAACAAAAGAGAAATGTCTTAAATATACTAGGGAATGACCTGCACTGCAATGCTTCATTAAGGCAAGTGCTAGTAAGGTGTCTTAACCAACTTGTCCAGAAACAGATGATCTACAAATTACTTTGCAGCTTTGTGACATGCACAATAGTAGAGCTGTTATAAATCAAAGCTATTTCACGAAACACATGCTTAAAGTAGTTCTGCTTTGAGGATAACTGTGATCAGATTTTTGTCCATTTCAATGAGAAACTTCATGTGACCTTGACATGCTGCATGGTGATAACCACAAAGCGACAGGTAGATATGGATTTCTTCAAAGACTTTTAGTCAAATGAAATTGTCATCCCTTTTTCTACTGTTCCTTCTGTCTCTAGGAGCTCAAATGGCAGAGTAAGTGACTTTAATATATTTAAAGTATTTTTACCATGAAACTTGTCTGCTACCACGCAATTAAGAGGCAAACAGTTCTGAAAGTTGGGAGGAGAGCTGCACAGCAGTAAAAATAGTGAGTGCATGAAGGATTATGCAAGGTGAACATATTAAGGTTTGGAGCTAATATAAGGCACATGCATGTAAGAGATACATCATGCCATTTTCAAGGGAATTTCAGCTAAGTATATCTCTGTGATGTATTTCAGTCATTCCTCTTGCACAATCTGAGCTCTAAGTTTATACTGGGGATTTCAGCTCCATTTTCTAGACTACTAGAGAAACAATTTTAAAAAGCATTACTTGCTACCATTTAATGTATTTAGTATTATTATCCTCTTAACTTTTGGCTACCATCCCAGGAAAGGCACAGAGGTAAGGGAAACATTTGCAGATTAAAGGAGAAGCCTTGGAGGATTTAATTCAAATAAACTAAGCTGTATTCTATTTGCAAGAGTCTTAGAAAATCCACTTGCATAAGTACAAGCAACATTAACATCTAGGAACAAGTTTTTAATGTAGGCACAATAGTAGCAAGTGGAAATAAACCTACTAGTAGCTTTAAAATTATCTATCTGGACAGCAATGGCAATGAAAACACAACCCTTAAACAGATTAGCATATTGTCTGTACATATGGCAACTGCATGGCCAGAGTCCTTAGGCACTTTGATTCTCAGCTCAGAACAAAATCCCAACTAACAGACCCTTACTCTGCTGTTTTCCCTACTGCTGTCGTGCCTGAATCTCCTTATCAGAGCATACTCCAGATCTCCTTACTTTGTTACTTTCACAGTCACTTATCCTTGAAGGGCAAGAAAAAAAATCACTGTGGTTTTGAACTGTGTGCCTATAGACTTGCAAAGATGTGTGCTGCAAAACTGCATAGACCACTTCACCTGCAAAACTGGTGACTCTGAAGAAAAATGCTAAACTTTTGTTTAAGACAAATGACTTGAGGTAAAATAACATGACTTGATATCTTTTTTTCCTGTATCTGTTCATGGAGAAGACAGAATGAAGTATTCTGTATTTTCTGCAAATAAAGAAGGGGAAGGAGAAACATGGTTCCTTGTTCTTTTTGAGGTCATCTGTCCCATCACAAATCCCATTTAAATGAGCAAAAATGTGTGGTGTAGCTTGGTGTAATTATCAGGTGTAATCATCAGGGAGAAACGGAACCCTCAATCATCTCCTTTCCAATCAAACATTGATTAGAAGCAGAAGACTGCACTAAAGAAAGATATGAAAACTCATTCTGCTCCTGTATATCGGATAATTAACGCATAAGGGTGCTACATCTGCTATATATGTAGGGGGAAGAGTGACTGCCATAAATGCAGAGGAAACTGCCAGCATGTTAAGCAGCAAATTTCCATGAGTGTACAGAGATTTCTATCAATCTGTAGATGTAGACTTCCTCTGAGCACAGCTTCTGACATCAGACCAAAAATAATAGCCAAGAGAGGCAAACAACACCGCTTACATTTATTTTCATCAGCAACAAGTGGTTTTAAATTACCACAGTGGCACTGACATGCTATGAAAACCTGAATCAATCAGGAAGTAACAGGAAGTAATCAGTAAATTGTGGGAGTCTTAAGAGTAAAAAAGAGGACAAGTTTAGCAAGAAGGTCTGTGAAACTTGACATGAAGGACAATTCTCCCCTCAGCTGCTGTTTTTATTGGTTATAAAACACCAAAACAAACATTGCTAAAAGTTCATCTACTTGGCTGCCCTTTAGAGTATGAATAAGGCTTTTTAACATTATGAAAGTAACCAGAGAAAGCAGAAAATGTACAAACTAAAAAAGAAACCATGTAAAATCTACATCACTACTTCATTGCAGAATCACAGAATTAACCAGGTTGAAAAAAGACCTCCAGGATCGAGTCCAACCTGTCACCTAACCCTTCCAATTAACTAAACCATGGCTCTAAGTGCTCCATCCAGCCTCCTCTTAAACACCTCCAGGGATGGGGACTCCACCACCATCCTGGGCAGTCCATTCCAATGGGCAATCACTCCTTTCGTGTAGAACTTCTTCCTAACATCCACTCTAAACCTGCCCTGGAACAGTTTGAGGCTGTGTCCTCTTGTTCTGTCCCTGGGTGCCTGGGAGAAGAGTCCAACCCCACGTGGCTACAACCTCCTTTCAAGTAGTTGTAGAGAGCAATGAGGTTTCCCCTGAGCTTCCTCTGCTCCAGGCTCCCTCAGCCTCTCGTCACAGGGCTGTGCTCCAGGTCCCTCACCAGCCTTGCTGCCCTTCTGTGCACACCTTCCAGCACCTCAACATTTTTCTTAAATAGGGGCCCCAGAACCGGACACAGCACTCAAGGTGTGGCCTGACCAGTGCTGAGTACAGGGGCAGAAGGACTTCCCTGGTCCTGCTGGCCACACTAGTCCTGATACAGGCCAGGATGCCACTGGCCTTCTTGGCCACCTGGGCACACTGTTGGCTCATGTTCGGTCATCTGTCAACCAATACTGCCAGGTCCCTCTCTGCCTGGCTGCTCTCCAGCCACTCTGTCCTCAGCCTGTAGCACTGCATGGGGTTGTTGTGGCCAAAGTGCAGAACCTGGCACTTGGACTTGTTAGAACTCATGTGATTGGACTGAACCCATTTATCCAGCCTGTCCAGGTCCCTCTGCAGATCCCTCCTGCCCTCTAACAGATCGACACATGCTCCCAACTTGGTGTCATCCACAAACTTACTGATGCTGGACCCAATCCCCTGGTCCAGATCATCAATGAAGATATTAAACAGGACTGGGCCCAGCACTGATCCCTGGGGCACACCACTGGTGACAGCTGCCAACTGGATGTGGCACCATTCACCACCACTCTCTGGGCCTGGCCATCCAACCATTTCTTAACCCAGCACAGAGTGCCCCTGAGGGGCTGCCAGCTTGGCCAGGAGTTTGCTATGGCAGACAGCATGAAAGGTCTTGCTGAAGTCCAGGCAGACTACATCCACAGCCTTCCCCATGTCCACCAGGCAGTCACTTGGTCATAAAAAGAGATCAAGTTGGTCAAGCAGGACCTGCCTCCAGAGGTCTGATCCCCTGGCCATCCTGTAAGCGCCCTGTGATTGCACTCAGGATGATCTGCTCTGTTATCTTGCATGGCACTGAGGTCAGGCTGACAGGTCTGTAATTTCTTGGGTCCTCCTTCTGACCCTTCTTGTGGATGGGCACCACATTGACAGCTTCCAGTGTTCAGGGACCTTCCAGTCAGCCAGGACTGCTGATAAATGATCGAGAACACCTTGGGCAGCTCATTTGCCAGCTCTCTCAGCACCCTAGGATGGATCCCATCTGGCCCCATAGACTTGTGAGGATCCAAGAGGGTCAGTAAGTCCCTCACTGCTTCCTCCTGGATTACAGGGGAGCTGCTCTGCTCCCTGACCCCATCTATGAGCTCAGGAGGCAGCTGGTCTGAGGACAACCTGCCTTGCTATTGAAAATTGAGGTGAAGAAGGTGTTAAGCACCTCTGCCTTTTCCTCATCTCTGCTCACTACATTCCCCTTCTTGTCCAATAAAGAGTGGAGGCCATCCTTGCCCCACTTTTTGTCATTAATATATTTGTAAAAACATTTCTTGTTATCATTCCCAGCAGTGGCCAGTCTAAGTTCTAACTGGGCTTTGGCCTCTCTAATTTTCTTCCTACACGACCTGGCAACATCCTTAAATTTTCCCTGAGTTACGACCCCCTCTTTCCAAAGGTGATGTGCCCTCTTTTTTTCCCTTAATTGCTTCTCAAGTCCCTCACCCATCCAGGCTGGTCGTCTTCCCCATTGGCTCTGCTTTTGGCACATCAGCACAGCCTGTTCCTGTGCCTTCAAGAATTCTTTCTTGAAGTAGGTCCAACTATGCTGATAAGCACTAAGAGAAACCAGCCACCCAATAAATATCAGAAGTAACACTTCTAATTGGGAAAGAAAAATGCAGAACTTGTAGTTATTTAATCTGAAAACTGAGTTTCTTAGAACTCAAAGACTCAAAAAAAAAAAAAAAGAGATTATTCACTAAAGAAAGCCAAGTTAGAATGCAAGGTACAAAAATAATTGCATAGCCTTTTTTATTATTTTCTGTTATCGAGCTAGTGCACTGTCCTTGCCTGAAGAGCTAATCATTTGGATAGGCTTTCTACCCAAACTTTGAAAGAACTTTCTAAAGCTCACTGGAATTGATGAAGATTCAGTGTCTGGAAAACAGGATCCTGAACTTGGGTTTTGAACATACCAAAAAGAGTAAAGGGACAAAGCAGGAATCTTCAATACTTGTAGCTTTCCAGAAGCTACTCTAGTCTCACTGATATTGCTAGGAAAGAAGGGTAAGATCAGATAAAGAAAAGCTAGCATCGTGTAGTCAAAGCTACTAACATAAAAAATGCTGCTCAATGTAAATCACAACACATTCCTAACAAAGTACTTGGTGACTGGTACCAATTGCAGTGGCAAAGAGCAACTGGCAGAGGAAATTATATTATGCACTCCATTACACCACAGACTACATCACAGTCCAGATGAAAACGGGGTGAGTTTTGTTTTTCTTTTTTCTTTTTTTTTTTTTTTTTTTCCAGCTAGCACAGCAGTGTTTCACTAGCCCAGCTATTCACCAAAAGAGATCTCATAGACCTTCACACCTTGGAACGAACATTCTCTTGGTCAAAACAAAAAACAAACAGTAGTATCTCCACTGTGACATTAGTTATTGACTTTCCTTTGTATACTTGCGCTAGAAAGATAAGACATTAAATCACAGAATGATAGGAGATGGAAGGTGCCTCTGGGGATCATCTAGTCCAACCTCTGGGCTAGAGCAAGTTTACCTAGATCAGGTTGCACAGGACTGGATGCACAACCTCTCGAGGATAGATATAAACCAAGAAAGTATTCATGACACCATGACTGATCATGTAGCACAATAGCACACCTTAATACAGTTTAATATACTACTTTTAAAAATTTTCTTTGCGTCTTGAGCAGATGTCATCATTCAGCTACTCTGGTGATACAGCAAATAGATACAAAGGTTTTTTATTTGCTTCTACAAATATAGTCCAGAACCCATCTCATGCACTTTAATCTTTTCCCTTTCAAATAGAATATACTCATCTGCTAATAACAGTGTTTCTGAAGTGCCTCACAGATATCTCTAACTCTGTGAATGCGAAAAAGAATCCTTTGTTCAGGATCTCCACTGACTTGAATTACTCTAACATTCTTTCCTGGAAAATCCTGATTCTAATTAATTACTGGAGTATTCATGCTGGCAGCTGGCCTGAGTCAGATGCACACTCTTTTCCCCCATCACAATACCTATTTAATATTACAGGTGCATCATGGTTACAGCCTCCTCACACTTTGTGTTGGTATTGAGCTGGGAACACAGCCATTTAGAGTTTGAAAGTGTTTGAACCTCTTGGCTATTTTCCACTACATTTGATGCAGGGATAAAAATATGAAAGATACTAAATTTCTACAAATGTCGTGTATCTAGGTGCCTAGGAGAGAAGCATCCCTGAGGGAATGGCAGGGCAAGCTGTTACCTGGCCTGTTATCAGCCTGCCCATCCACGGCCATCTTAGGATGTGCTGGCCAGGGAGTAGGGATATTAAACATGTGATAAACATGATATCGTAATGGGCTTGTTGTGGCTACACAAAGAGCTGAGACTATCTCAATATTGGGCATTGGATATCCAATGGGGTATAGGATTAGTGTGTCATTTGCAATAGAAAGAAAAGGGCTGGATTGCTTTTCTAGTCATATAGAGAACATGTGGATGTTACAATTGTTGCAAGGAACAAATCTAGGAGATGTCAGACTAAAATTTCTACACAAACAGGCATTATTAGTTCCACTGCTCACAGGAAAATGTGGTTATGGCTACCTTTGCTAGCTATGTTAGTAAAGAGTCTTTTTAAGTTAAGGGACATCTGAGCAGAATCATACAATTTCACCCTAAAGATCTTCCAAAACCACCCATCCCTTTGCACCAAGAATATGCAGGGGGTTTGGCACACAAGCTGCCAAGTGGGTGGCAAAACTTCCATCGGAAGATGAGCAGAGAGCTCAAGGCACAACCTCTTCTGCTACCACAGCACATGAACCTACTGTTCTGGATCTGTGCTGCAACTCTGAGAGATAGAAACTCTGTTTGACAGCTTCTTGGCTGATGGGACATTCAGAACATCATTCTCTTTATGTGTCTCACTCTCTTTTCATCCTGACCTCTTTTGTGTGTGTTTTCTCTAAGAAGTTGCAAGCCTGCCTCTCAGAGATTCTCTCAGGTAGGTTGCTAACATTTAACAAAAAGTGTGGGAAACAGATTCTGTGTGAGACCTCTCCTTCTTTGGTGATTTTTTCCCCAAATTGGCCAACATTTAAAACAGAGCAGAGGCACAGAGATACACATGAACAGTCTGATCCCATGCACTTCGTTTCCACAAGACATCAGACAAAAATGCTCTAAGAAAACCTTATTACTGCCTCTGCTACTGGTGCAAGAAATTCCACATGAATGCCAGCGAAATCATGGCTGAGAAACTGAGAGAAAAATCTTTAACATCTGCACTGTGCTTGTGTTCTGTATCAGACATGAAGAAAGTTGAAGTCAAGACTATCACTTCCCTAGTATGTGGGGAAGTCTGGAATGTTACTGTGCTCACTGAGCAATGCAGACCCATTCATTTATTAAAAATGCAGTAGACTAAAAGCAACAAATATTGATTCTATAAGGCTGAATCAACACAGCAGCCTCTGTTGAAGGCATCACTCAATACCATAAGAGACCATGTATATCACAGGACAACTGGATGTACAGAAAGAGTCAGAATTATTCTTACAGCTGCCAAGGTGTCAATCACTTCTGCTATTTTCTGTCCAGGTATCTGCATGTGATACTTGTATTCCAGCTTCCTAAAAACAGTCTTGCTGTTCTTAGTGGAAGCAGGAGTGAAAAATAATAAAATCGTACCTTTATAATTATATTTAGCTGATGAATTGTGGGTCTGAATACATTTTGAACAAAGGCATGCTTGTTTTACAAGAACATTTTTTTGATACTGAGTCCACTTCCAAGTGTGATGTTCAGCAGAGGCAAACCCCATGGTACATTTGGCTAGGAGATGGAATTGATTAACAGAAGAACATAAATAAAATAAATAAACAAGCAAATAAACAAACAAATAAATAAACGTCAAACAAAACAACAAAAAACAAACGGGAGGGAAGAGGATCTTACAGGTGTGGACTGAGAGAAGAAAGTCGAGGGAAAGAACAAGCTGACACAGGCATTCATCACAGAGCAAAACCTGCCCTTGCAGCACTGCAGGAAGTTTCAGGGAAAGCACAGTATTTGTCATCGCTTTCCACCTGAGGAAATGAGTCACTGCCAAACAGTTCTTAGAGATAATAATCTGGATACTTTCATTTTTAAATGTCTTCCTTATAAGTAGGTTATTTCGTAGAGCAAGTAACAGCTCCTGCATAATAAGCTGGTGCAGATCACAGCATTGCACGAGTAGAATTAGCACTTACACAGCTGGTGATACAAGCAAAGCAAAAGGATAGTCACCATTTCTTATTCTGCAAAGGGAAAATAATTCTTCTGGAAAATGCCAGATAAACAGCCCAGTAGCAAACTCTCCATTGATTCCAGTGGAGCAGAATCAGTTCCTGACCTGAGAATGGAGCCACATCCAACATGCAGAGCGAAGCCAAGATGTGAGAGGTTGCTCCCCTGCTTAGGAGCCTAGGGCTGACAGACTGACTGCCCTTTTCAGCCCTTGCCATCTCTAATAAGACCACCACCAATAATGATACCNGGGTAACTCCCAAACCATCACGGGATCAAAACACCCATCTGCTATAGATCAGACTGAGAAAATCAGCTGCCTAGATGCTATTTACTGTTTAACTTAGCGCTAAGTATTTGCCCAAGCTCAGTAGCTCCAGAGGAAGGACTGTGATTTCCTTTTTGCACAAGGCGGTGGTGAATATTTCAGGAGAGTAGGGTACTTTCAGCAGACTGCAAACAGTGGGCTACACGCAAAGCAACATCACTCAGTGAATTTGCACTGAGATGGGCAGGAACTACCTCAGCTTGCTTTGGAAAAGGATTTGGAGACTAGATAGAATCCAGAGGCCTCTTCCAGAGTAAGTTACTCTGTGAATTTCTGAACTGGCTGTTCTGGACGGCATTATCTGTGTTTACTTCTAGCCCTATGCATGATACAGAGGTAAACAGCCAACAATTTTTGCTACTGCAGCCATATGAATTCTACTGGTCACTGAGTGTCTCCCTGACCATTGCAGAGATGAAAGCAATGGTGATTCCAATCTTTTTAACTATAATAGATGTAGCACAACACCCACTATTCAGATCAGCTCATTCCCAGCACTCAAACAAGATGTCATATGTGTAAAAGTTGTGTAAAGTTGTTTTATTTTTTGTGTGCATCTTTTTCGTCTAGAGATATAAAAAAGCAAGGATAAGTTTTCTCAGACAAGGCCACAAACAGAAAACACTAACATGGATCTATTGTTTTGAAAGAGAGTGCAGCTTTGAAAGACATTTCAAAAGACAACATCTGAAAACTAGGCCATCCTGCCTCTTTCTGGGATCTTCTGCATGGACACCTAATAGGAAATTTGGATTCCAGAGACTGGCACACTTGCTTTGAAAGACAGCTTGTTGATTCTATTTTTAATAAAACTTTCCCCTTATAAAAAGCTGGGCATCTTGAGGAAAAGGATATTTAATTTTAAACAAATCTCACTATCATGCCTCCCAAAATCTTTGCAAATGCGTGTTATTATCTCAAATTATTTCAAATGATGAAAGCTGAAGGCAAATATTAAAGTGAAATGATAGGAAAACAAAGTAGTATATCCATTCCACAAGTTTGAGTTTGCATTTACTTTTAAAAGAAGTCTGCAGCAATGGGCTTTTTTCTCCAGTTTGATGTGAAACAGCACTACAACATGGGCAAAATCGAAAAGCTCCTGATTACTTGGATCTGATTTGTCATTGTGTTTACACTGTGTTTCTCTTCATTCTAATAAAGAATAGAACCATGTTGGTCCCCCTTGATGAGCAATGGCTTTAATTTTCCTAGTGAAATGTGTCCTTCTGAGCAGTAAGCACAGAGTATTGCGTAGGCGTTGTTGCCATGAGAGCTTTGGAAAACAGGAAAGAGGGAAGGGATCCTATTTTTATCTGCTGGATTAAGCAAACAAATACTGTGAAAATTCTTAAATGGACAGACTGCACTCATATATTTGGCAGCATTTTCTGCACAGGGGAAAGAAAGCGCTTGGTGATTCTCCACAGCTTGACGTGAAATTGGACAAAATAACTTTACTAATTGAACAGTCTGAGAAATTACAATATTCACCACATGTGAGTAACCTGAACCACAACCACAAAAGGTGAAAACTGTATCGACTGAAATGCTGACCCTTCTCTCAGCTAAGGTGTGGCAGGTACAGCCGCTCTGACAAACACCTGACAAATTGCTGAGGCTTGCTATAGCTTGAAAAAGCTCAGCTGGGCTACTCTAACTGGTGCATCTGGGCCTGGGCCCCTACCTTGCCTTTGTGTGGTTCTGTGGGCTTGGCCCTTTGACTAATTAGAACTGCCCACAATGCACCCTCCACTTATGGTACAGAGTCCTGCCACAAAGCCATTTTGAGTTGGTCTCCACACAGCAAGCAGTCTGGCAGGCACATCCTCTCCCCTTAGAACAGGATGGCATACAAGTACTCTTCCACAGATTGAGCAATTCCTCACTACCCCTTCGGTGAGTGTGTATTCTGGGTAGTCTCGAGTGGGAGATTTTCCCTTTATGAGCTTAACTGGTCATGTAGTAGTATATTCCTCCTGATGGATGTCTGAATTTGTAATTTAATTGTGCCAAAAGGAGGGCTGAGTAACTTTGTTTACAATAAATCCACAATATTGGGTGGCTGTTGCTGTCTTTTTTGAGGGTGCCTCTGCAACATAAGGCTCACTGTCCTGTCCCAGAGAAAGGACATCTGTAAGTAATTACGAATGGCTCTGCTTCCACAGTAGTTGAAGTTATCCAAAGAGCTTAATATGCACCACCTCCAGAGTAACTTAATTCAAATACAATATTAATCAGAAAGCTCTTTCCCCTACTTGATCTCTTCCTCTTGATTAATTCAGTATGAGAAATGGAGCTGGTTTGTTTTTTCATGCCCAGTCTAACCATCTCTTTGTTATTCAATTTATAAATGTGTCAAATGTAATTAAAACTGGCAGAGGCCAAGATTAAATCAAACAAACTGTAAACATTGCTTGCGCTATTTGGTTGATGCAAATCTTTCACCATAAAAGACTTTTAAATAAATGAACTCAGCTACTACTGTGCCATGGCACTGAAACCTTGCTCCAAGTGTTTGGACTTTCCAGGGACACTGTCAGGTCAGCTTAGATTCAAAACCTAATGCACGGCTGGGATTCTGAAATTGTCTAAGGGAATTAGGTACCTGACTTCTGCTCAGAGTCAGTGTGTGGTGGGAACTGAATTGACTTTCACCAGGAATTAGGAGTCTGAAAAACCTGTTCGTGTCCTCATAAACAGAGGACCGTGTCCTCCACGATGATAAATGAATGTAACCCCTTTGACATCTACGTACCCAGCAAAGCATCCAATACACTAATTTTACAAAACCTAAGACTAGCCAGAAAACCCTAAGAGCTACCTTTATTTATTTGACTTGGCTTAGCACTAAATATTTCCTTCCAATGTGCAATAGCAACGTTGTACAATAATTCTATGAGACGTGGCATAATTGTAAGTCCAACTTCTAAGAGATTACTTCTGAAGTGACTTTCAGTTTCAGTCTGCTAAGATGCAACTTGCAGTTTAACCCACTGATTTTAGTGGCACTTCTGACCTGTTAAGTGGAGATTCAGAGCTGCAGTACCTCCAAGGTTTTCCTCCAAAAATTTCTGCATTTAATCCTCTCTGCACTCCCTGTCATTTATCTCACCAGCCATCATACAAATTTGTAGCAGGCAATAGGTAAACTCAGTAATTTTGGAAGCAGGTTTCTGTCTTGTTGATTGAGATTTTAGTGCTAAGATATATGGCATTAAAATTTACATCATACACCTGTGAAAACAGATCCCTAGCTATTTGATATTATTTCCCTTGATACCTTATCACTACTTTAAAAAGTAATGCAAGAAGTGACCTGTATTAGTGGGAGGTGTCCCTGCCTATGGCAGGGGGTTGGAGCTAGATGATCTTTGAGGTCCTTTCCAACCTTACCATTCTATGATTCTATGATTCTATGAAATGCGATGATGTCTGTATTTTTACTAAAATTTTTTTACACAAGGTGGACACTGGTCACTCTTATGCTATATTCTGCCTTTTTGGGGGTACATCAATAATTTTATCTCCACATGTTTTATGACTTTAATAACCTGATGCTACTTTTGGGGATTTCTCTGTTCAATGTCTTTAGGAAAAAACAACTTCCAACAGAACCATTGCACTGAAAGTCAGAATCACAGAATCTTAGTGGTTGGAAGGGACCTCTAGAGATTGTTGAGTTCAACTCCTCTGCTAAAGCAGGATCACCTAGGGCAGGTCACACAGGAAGGCATCCAGGCAGGTTTTGAAAGTCTCCAGAGAAGGAGGTTTCCCTTTCTGATCTCAAAAGTCTTATTTATCACAAATACTGCCTAAGAATTCAACTGGTCTCTTGGGTAGAGCTCCCTTGTTCAACATTAAGCATTACCACTACAGGGGGATCTCAGTGACAAAGTCAGAGGTCTACAGGATAACATCACGATACAAAATGGCATAGTCACAGAAGGTCCTTCATCTCTGAAACAGCAACTTACATCTGAATAGAGTTCATTGGACAAAATTAGTGGACTTTTTCCATCTTCATCTTCAGTGGACATGAAATCAGACTACGAAACCACTGCAGAAAGTCTTGCAACTAGCAGGCTTGGGTCATGAGGGAGCCAGTGCCCGAAAGCAGAGGTCAGGACTAACCAGTGAAGGTGGTGTCCACCAGATATCTCATTCAGTCTTACCCAATCTATTTGATCAAGATTACAAATTAGTCTTTTGCTTTCATAACCATACATGTTTTCAGATCTATTGAAAATATCTAGCAAAGACTCCTCTGTGGTGATGGGCAACCGAGGCTCAGTTTTGCAAGGGTGGAAAGGAACAATGCAAACAGTCTCATGTCATGGAAGCAGCTGAAACCATCATCATTTCAATGATCTGCTAATCAGATGTGTCGCATTCTGAAAGCCAAATAATCTTTGTTAAAATGACTATACAGATTGTAATGTTTTATCTGTTTCCATAGGTGAACGTATGGTTTCCTCTAATTTGCTTTCTCACCCATTTCCTATGAATATTGCTCTCTGTTTAGACTTCCAGAACCAGATTTTGAAAGCTAGTTAGATGTGTAAGGATTTGAGTGAAAATTCCACATGAAAACTATCTTTTTGATGCAGAACTAAGTAATAAAGGAACTAAAGAAACTTACATGTTTTGGTTATCTTGTCAAAGATGATAATGCCTCAATCATATGAAAAAGAAAGCAGTGCAGAGTAACTTTTACTGTCTTCAGTGCTCAGAAAAAAATGCTGTTTGCAACTTATAGTTAATAAGTGGTATAAACTGAAACGTGAGCTGCACTTTTCAAGACTGTGGCTGTTCTGCTCAGGCTGAGAGCCCTGCTTACCAATGGGTCAAATTCCAAATGATTTCTGTGAGCTTTCAACATGAGGATAATATTCCTGTAAAAATGAGATCTTAGGGTTACAGGCAGTGAACAGAGGCATTGCTGGATGAATTTAGAAAGAACGCTTCAAGGCAGTACTTTTTTTATATCAAAGTATTTTTATTCAATGAGATTGAGACAACGAAGGTTTCGGCAGAAGGAAAAAAAGTGCAACACTATAATGGATCTCAGGTACATACCCAAATGAGTCAGTCTTCTCTTCTCATCAAAGTTAAGAGTTTAGGAGCCAATTCAGATTTTACATGGATCTAAACAGGAAGGGATATTATTAGAGGTATTCCACTACTGCAGAGATGAGATGATAGCAAAATTTGGACTAGTGGCTTCAACTTTAAGCTTTCCTTGTAACCAAGGGCAGCAGGATTTGGTTTTAGCTATAATATGTCAAAGTGCTTGCAATTATTTTCATGACTTAAGTACATTATATGAAAAGATTCCAAGAGGTATATTTTTGTTTTCAAATTCAAATATTGCTTAAAATGAGTATCAAAAAGCTATTCTACAGTATCAGAAGCCTAAATAAAATAACTTTAGGCCAAAATGAAGAAAAAGAATATGATATTAATTCCTAATGTAATGTAAATTACGTTGACAAGGCTATCTGCATTGTTCTGTATTAAGAAGTGCATAATTGTTTTTAAATTCCCTCAAAGTGTAGTATTCTGCAAGGTTTTCTATCTGTGAGAAAACATTTAGTCCTGAGTCATGTACTGTTCTTCTCATGGGGAATTGGATCAGGTCCTTTGTGAACAGTTCTGCTTATTTACACTCGCATATACTGTTTGGCTTTAATGCATTGCATGGCTCAAGGTGTATCAGAAATTCAGACCTTGCAAGAATTTATGTTTATCTAATCCCTCATTTCTCCAGTTGCCTAATATAAAGAATGCTTTTGCTGTCATTAATCTCTTTTTCCTGTTTTCACATTCTCCTCACTGTTACTACTCTTCTCACTGAAGTCTCCTTTTTAGTCATAATAAACACTCGGAGCATTTCATTGAGAAAAATGAGTTAAACATTTCCTACTTCCCTAATCAAGACCCTGTCATTACCATCACTGAAAGACAGAAAAACAGGTGAAGAATGACAGAATTATATGAAAGGTAAAAAGGACGCTGCCAAAGTGATTTTGTGATCACAGTCACTTACAATGATACACTGAATGTTGGCATAGCAACCTAATTGTATACTAAAGCCTCTTGTGTAAACTGTTATTACCTACATTACATAATGCTGACGCTCAATTGCTTCATTCACAATCAAGCAAAATATGAACAGAAATTTGGAAAAGTCCTGATTGTCACTGTGCAACACTTCATACAACTCAGCATGGCAGTTTTCAATTTAATTTGATATTTTTGAAACAGAAAGCCGCAGTGATTCAATTACAGAAGAAAATGCAGCTTAGGAATAAAAAATCCATGCAAATGAAGAGAACAAAAGTAAGATAAATTTTATTCTATAATTTTTGATAGGATCCTTTTAAGGAGAAAACTAAATTCAATTTAAAGGCCAAATTCTCTTCATATCACAATAGATCCAGAGCAGTCCTACCAACTTTCATAGAATTACTCCAGATTTGCACAGATACTGATGCCAGCAGAAGTTGGCTTTTCAAGCCTTGTTGTTTCATAACAGGAATACATTTTAAGGTAGTGATATATAAAACAAAATAAAGTACTTTGGTTATTTTTAGTCCATTGAATTAGATCTGCAACATCACAGAAAAAGGCTGATTCCTCTTTTGGCCTCAGAGAAACTGTATTTGAGAAAACAGATATGATGAGTTAAGACAGAAAGCTCAGAACAATCTTTCAATTAAGAATATGTTCAGTAGACACATTTGTTTTTTTCCCACACCACAGATTTCCTGTCCTGAAATCTGTATTCCACATTGGCAGAGAAGAGGATATGGAAAATTGATCTGAAGGATACATTAAATTTCTCTTACAGTGACCCTGAGGAACAGAAGGAAGGGGAGGAAGAAAGGCTGAGACTGGTGCAATTCAAAGAGCAAAGACATTAAGTGATAACTCCAAAAGAGTCTTCCAACAGGAGGCATGCCGTTCACATCCATTCCACACTCTGGCACCATTCTCTGCCATGCTATTGCCACATGATTCATGTTGTTACTGTACTTGCTGAAATGGTGCAGACTCTTCAACTGTTATTACTGTTATTATTTTACCTATCCACACTTGTCTCTACCAGTCTGTTATTCATAATCGCTAGGGCTCCAACTCCACCAGAGAATCCATTTTGCTTTGAATTAGAGCTTGTTTGCCTTGGATAGCCATTAGCAGTTTCCGACAGCTGTTTCTGCATGATGGCCAGCGAGACTTTATTGGAGGCCAGGAAGTCTTTCATGGAGATCATCTCGCCTGACAGCCGGCGCCCATCCGTGTCGCTCTCGTTGACAGCATCGCTCTCGATGGAGATGTTTCTCCGGCTGCGCACGTTTCCTGGCATTACTACATTCCTCCGTGAACGAAGTAGTTTTCTTTGGCATCTGTGGCAGCACCTACAGTCCAGCTTCTTTAATATCCAGTTTATGGATTGTTTGATGATAATAGAGATCACATTAAATAAGGAATAGATGCAGCACACTCCCATGAGTATGAAGACAAAATTGCCAAAGCGGTAAAGTCCTTGGCTCTCATACTTGATGTTCTGGCTACTCACCAGATCACCAAAACCAATGGTGCTAAAGGCCACAAAGCAGAAGTAAAGTGAGTCAAAGTAACTCCACCCTTCAATTGGTGTGTACATTGCAGAGGCACAGCAGGAAATGATGAGTGATGCTACACATAGAATTAGCATGACATAGTACACGGAGGGCTTCCAGCCTGCCAGGCTGTCCACCTCAGAGGTCCCTGAGCCCCGTCGGCCATTGTGAGGGAGGACCCCTTTCCTCCTCAGCTGTCTTTCATGGCAGGACTTCATAACATAGGCTATGACAGTGATCAAGCGCTCCAGAAACAGGTTAAAGAACAAAATGGTCCCTGCACATCCTATAAGGCCGTAAAATATCAGAAAAATTTTGCCTCCAACGGTGGCTGGGGTGGTCATGCCAAACCCTGGAAGACAAAACAGAACAGTTGAAAAAGATAAACCAGTTGTCCTGTCAGGAGTTTTGTCACATGCAAGACCGACAAAGTGGCAGCAAATCCCTGCGGTACAGTGCAGCTCTGGCAAAATGCAAGGATACTCTCCCCAGCTGTTACTCACTTGTGTTCCAGCATTAAGGGGAAGGAAACTCTTGTCAGCATTTCCTCTAAAATCAGAATGAAACAGAAAACAGAAGAAAGTACATTGGAAGGAAAAGAGAGTTTAGTGGAGGTCTGGATTTTGGTCTTGCTGCTAGGTTCCCTCCATCCCTCTTTGCACTTTGAATTACTTGCAAATGTCTGGGCTATCACACCCATTTCTTTCTCTCCGATGCTCTTCTGAACCATGGGTCTAACTCAGAGGTGACTCTTGCCTTGCAGGGGTCTGTCCCCCCAGATCTTCTAATACAAGGTGAGATTTTTCTGAGACTTGCTTAGGTCCTGCTATAAGTGCAACTGGCAAGTCAGCTAGTACTCAGTACCCACTGCAGCTTGGTCAAGGAAGCCCAGGTTAGGAATGCATGCTGAAGGACACAGCATCCACCAGGGTCAGCAACTTGGCAGGGATCCTCAGAAGGCATTACAGCTGCCTTGTATCTGTCTGTCATGCGTTATCAGCTGTTTTTAAAAGTCAGAATTGCTTAAGTTTTCCCATTTCTCTGTGTCACACTCCTCACATCAAGTTTGTAATTGAGTCTTAAAAAGATTCCCCTCTGGTCTTATTCCTTGTTTGGGATTTATCAGATCAGAGGTGGTTCGGTATTCTCTCAGATCCCTCCTCAAAGCTGTGAAGAGTAATTCTATTTTGTTTAAAATTACTAATAAGACAGTCTTGCTTTAATAAGACATGACTAAAGAATAAAATCATGTCCACAACATCACTGAGCAAACTGCAGTAATGCTCATGCTAAATAATATTGCTGCCGTTTCATTAGGATTTATAAGGGATTACATAACTGATTAATTAAACCAAAATGAGAGGACAGAAAAATGATGTTGGATGAGAGACAGTTATTTTTCTCCCTTTCTTTGTAACTGCAAGATGCTAATCATAAAATAAAGACATTAGGCTCTGGGAAATAAAGGAAATCACGTTCAGTGCGACATGCTTTGTGTTTGTAAGACTGGTAAGTACACTGTGAGAAAACAATCTTTCCAATAGTGCAGAACTGCACTCATCTTCCCTTCTCTGGAAGCTTGCTACCAGCAGAGATTCCTCTCTAGCACTGGTTCTGCCTCACACGGTTAAGAGACAGATGTTGCCTGCAGCCCTCTGGCACGACCTCGTCCAAACAACAGCTGTAAGTGTGGGCTCTCGAGGGTTGCTGTGTCCCTAGCCAAAGCACAGCATCCAGACGCACTACAGGAGGCTCAAGCCTCCTTATCAAATTTCTGTGCTACAGACAGACTGCAGATCTGTGTCTGGAACAGCGCAAGAGGAGAAAAAACACATAATCAGAATGTTCATGATGAGAACTTTTTGCTGTTGTTCCCCTTGGCACAGAGACATTTCCACTGGCTTTCAGCCTCGCCTTCTGCTCCAAGACTTGATCCTCTTGAAATCCTAGTTCTGATGCTCATTTTCTGTGCAGGCTGACTTAACGTGCAAGTCATGACCTCCACCCTGTGGACAGACATATAAAGACCGACAGACGGGAGAGATCTCTGCAACTGAAGGGATTTTCCCAAAGAAGTCTGTGGGGAAGAAGGTGGGAGCTTCCCTGGCTCCCCCTGGTCGCTGAAGAGAAGTAGCTTCAGGCTGGGCAGAGACAGAAAAGCTGGGGAGCCTCCAGCACAGAGTGAACAGCCTCAAGGGTTGTTACGCATTCTCTCAGCATAAAGCAAATGCCCTGGCAAGAGAAACACAGTTCAGGCTCACACCTCCAGAGTGGCACTATGGTATGCCTCACAGGCCCCTCAGGATTCTGCCACTGGCATCACAGCCAGAGCCTGAGCAACTCATCTGTTTAGATGGCTGGAATTTGTCTCTGAGCTCAGTTCTGTGTGCGTGAAAACTCACTAGCAGACTTTACAAAGGCACCCGAGTAGGCATGGCAGCAAATGTACAGCGAGCTATAAATACCAAAAGGTGCAGAACATTGATCCAGACAGGCAATCAGCCTCTGAGTGTGACCATCCCTTGTCAGCTCCTCCTTTTCAGGAGGGGTGCTCGTTTCACCTCCTGGAGTAAATGTAATTCTTTGTTCATTTTTCTATTTACAAGTCTCAGTATGTATCAATCAATACTGGTGTTTCCAAAGAAGCACTGAAATGGAAACTCTGAAAGCAGCATAAAGACATTTATTTTTAAAGTACTTTCCTTTGAAGATCACCTCTCAAAAATGAGCCACAGGCTTTTAGTCCCAGAAATAATTCCAGTTCTTGAAATGCCTTGTATGTATTGGGTCACATTATGCTTGATTAACTGTGACCATCACCATATTACACCTGGGATTAATTTGGAATGCTGTATTACAGATTAGTACTTGTTTGACAGTAAGTCAAACACCTGGGGTGTTTGAAATAGTCATAAACCCAAGTAAATTTGGTGAAACTTTTCAGTCAAGAAATGCAGGACAGCAAAATGGTAAAAGGATGAAACTGTTGAATTAAATATTTTCTTTTGGTATTTTAATGAAAAAAATCTGATTTCAAAATATTAATCGCCTTTTAGTTAGAAAAAATACTTGAAGTAACAAAAAATGGAAAAAATCTTGGAAAAATCTTTTAGAGTTTTAAAGGCTTAATCATCTTAAAATGGAATGCAATCTTTCACTCGTGGTAAAATCAAACTTACTGAAAATTTAGTTAGTTTTTGTGCTTCCAAAAGGTCTAAAAAAAATCTATTCCAGTACAAATTCAGGTTAAGTTTTTGTCTTATTTTTCTCTGCCAGATAAGAAACACACTGCTCATGAATTTCTGCTAAAACATTAATTCCTTCGAAAACCCTTTTCATACAACAGTTCAGCAAACACTAGCCGGAAGCAAATGGTTATCTAGGTGGGATCTGCCTCTTCTTTTCCCTAAATTTGTGTAAGGAGAAACATGGCTCATTCATGGAGAAAAAGTCATGTCAGTAGGATTCCTTCTTCTTGTATTAATATTACTGATGACCTCATGCTGCACAAACACAGAAGATCTATGGATAAATCAATTTCTTCATGAGGTCAGTGAAAGCTCTCACACAAAAACTCTAACCTAGGGACACCAAAATAAGCCTGTTGTACTTGTGTTGGGTTCATATACATTACCTGGGCATCAGAGAAGTCATGAGTTGTTCTCTCTGAAAGCAAAGACAATGCTTAGCAGAGCAATGTCTGTCTTGGAGGTCTCCATACATCCTGTCTGCATCCTGGACCTGGCCAGGGCTTGCAGCAGCTCTTTTGTGAGGAAGAACATGAGGGAGACTGGTGCAGAGCCACATGTCATTTCCACGTGAACACATAGAAGCAAAGTGCACCTATCACCCAGAGACAGCATTAGTGTCTCACTTTATATTCTCCAGAAGATTGATGACACACTAGCAAAGCAGCATTTGTCGTAAAAAACCCCACCACCACGTCAGTTTGAAATCTTGGTAAGATGGTAGGACACCTATTACTCTGCCTGATGTCCTTCTCCAGTTCCAGCACTGTTCCAGAAGAATTGTGCTTCTGTTTTCTTGTTGGGGTAGCCCAGAACCAGGCTGGCAGTTACCATCTCCATGTCCACAACCTGTACAGGCAGAACTGTCCTTTAATAGCTGACTCCTCCTAACAAAGTACAACCTTACAAACATCAGACTTTCCATTTCCAAGTCCTTTAAATCTTAACCAAAGGCAAAGTCCTTCTAACTTCAATGGTTCCTGAAGATGATACAGAAAAGGCTCTCTATATAGAGTTCATATACCAGTTCATTTTCTGCTTTGTCCTTCTAAGTGTGTCGCATGCACGTATTTCTCTACTGGAATTATAGGATCAGGTTTATTCACAAACTGGACCTACATACCAGTCATAGCTGCAAGCCATGCTTATCAGAAAACATAGTTCTCAGCACTGTTCTCAAATCAACCATCCTAATACATATTTCAGCTCTGCAGCTAGCCCTTCCTGGTCATTTGGCTTTTCTTACAGCAGAAATGATGGGTTTAGAAGCAACTGCCACGTTTTTGCTTTCCACTTACTGCTGGAGGTTGCCATCCACAATTGATGTGCCAGGTGAGGAAATGTCAGCTACCCTGAGACTGGAGATTTCAGGTGAGCAGGACCAAGCTGCTAGGACACAGAATCACTGTACTGGATCAGACTGCTGTCTTTGACAATGTCAGGGAGACACATAAGAAAGAGTGAACAGGGAAGAAAATACAAAGAGAGCAATCCTTCCCCAGGATATCCTCGCATCTCACAGCAATCAGCATTTTAGAGGCTTTGAAGACATGACAGTTAATAATTCCATCATCAGTCTTGTCAAACCATTTTCTAAATAATGTATACTATTGGTCTCCATTAAACTAGTTCCACACATTATTAGGTCATTACCTTAATTCCACAACGTAATTGTGCTTTGTGGAAAAGAAGCATTTGTCTAACCTGCCGCCTGACAATTCATTTCAAGCTTCCCACTTTTTGCAATTAGCTGCAGCAGTCATCATTCTCCAGACATATTCTCTCTTCACCTTCACCTCTCTGATTTTACAGATCTCTATGATTTCTTTCAATTTCATTTCTTCTCCAGTCTGAGGAGGTCTGTGACATCATTCTAGTTATCAGTCTGCAAAGACACACATTCTAACCAGCCCTGTTACCTTTCTTTTCTACCTTAACACAGCTATTCAGAGATAAAGGAGCAGGTCTAGATTTATATATAGTACTTGCAATGCAAAAGTACTTTGAATGCGTGCAGGGCATACTGACGTGTTGTGCTTCGCTCTCTTTTTCATAGGAATTCCTGTTTGTCTTTTTAATTGCTGTTGACCACTGAACTGATACCTTCAGCTACCCATCCACATCAAGTCTTAGCTCCCTTGCTCTGCACGCAATAGCTACCTTGCAGCTCTTCAGTGCCTGACCGTAGCTACATCTGGCTTCTTCCATGTGTGTTACTTCACATCTGTTACCAGTGAATTAAATCTACTTTATAAAATTAGGGTTTTAGTAATATAATAAGATTCTTCTATGGTTCTTTAGAGTCAGGTTTACAGTTGACTATTCTGAAAACTTCTCTCTTCCATCTCTTTTTTTTTTAACATTATTTGCAACTGTTGAAATGTGCAGGTGTCAGCAAAGAGCCTCAGAGACCCTGTTGTTAATCTACTTCCATTTTGAAAACCAAATATTGATGCCTAGACTTTTATTCGGTTCTTCTGAAACAGTTCTATATCTATTATAGGACTCCACTTTTCATTCCATTAGAGTTTTGTTTCTTTAGAGGCTCTGATGAAGACATTTGCAAAAAAGTTTTTCGAATGTCCAGGTACATTATAATCTTGTGAGACACAACTTCCCTTCGTGAGATCTCGATCACCTTTTTGAACATCCTGACTAATTATATTCTTGTTTACACTTTGCTAATGTGTCTCTATGGAAGACAGACTCACTGATCTCCAGAAGCACCTTTGCACTCTTTTCTAGAAGTTATTGTTACATCTGTTAATCTTTCCTTCTTGCACTAAACCTGACTTTAGGCTACAAAGAACATTTAGTTAAGCAGCAGTTACATGTTTGAGTTCTTTTTAAAGTCTTTCATGAAGAACTTCAATCCTGGCAGTCTGAAAAAGATTGCTCAAATATGAGAAACAGAGGAGAAATCAAAAGTCAAATATATGGAAGGAAAATAACTTAGAGAGCAATTAGAGCAGCAGTTTGAGCCACTGTAACAGTGAAAGAGTAAAAAATTAAACTGCAGGTCGGGAAGCGAGTACAAAATGAAATGATGAAATCATATAAAAGAGGAAATAAATCAGTGGCTGACACTTGGAGATTATTTCAAAATGCAAGATTGCTTCTTGCAACGAAGAACTAGAAACAGGAAATAACTGCAGGGGAAAACACGCTAGTGACTTTTTTAATGTTTGAGAGAATGGTGATGAAATTCACTGAAGTTTATTTTACGAGTTGGGTAACATTTCTTAGGAAAACCAAATGTTTTTTACCACACTAAAAAGTGTTTCAATTGATTTGTTAGATATGTCTGCAGATGGGACACTGTGTTCTCACCCTTGACAGACATGTAAGACAAATCCTAACTTCACCAGCTCAGACGTGAACAAGGCCTTACTAAAACTTTCAGATTTCTGTTCTGAAATCAGCACTACACTGATTTGCCTGTCTCCCACGGTGTACTGACTACTGAAAACTGGTGTCAGCTATCCTAATACTCATCTGAACTGAGCAACTGTGTTCCCTGTAGCTTCAGTTTTCTTTCAACTGCTGTGGTTTGGGTTTTTTTTCAGACATAGAATACATGAAAATAATTCAGGTTTTTTCTTCTGAATTTTCAGGCTAATTTTGAATTTCTTTGTCACAGTGCTACATATTCAGAAGGAATTTAAACTCTATCTAGAATCTGTAAGTTTTCTAAAGCACTGCACGCTCCTTGTGGAAAACAATTTTGCAGCTTTTTGTCTTGGCAGCAAAACTTCCATTCCGAAGACTCTTACTGCAAAGTGCTCTTAAATCCACTTGTGTGTTCAGGTAATGTTGTGTGCATATTCCAAGAGAATACTTATACAAAAGAATAATTAAAAAGTGTAAACACATCAATATTGTAATATAATCATGCTACACGATTTCCTGAAGCAAGTGCGGGTTATAACCAAGGAAAAGAAAGTCAGCTTGGTAAGAAGAACTGAGGTCCAACAGGCCCCAGTTTTTCAAAATGGAATCCTGAACAGAATGTAAATATTGAATAACACTAAGCAAATGCTGATCTCGGTCTAACAGAAACATGCTTATATTTAAATCTAACAAGAGGAAACAGGCATCAAATTTCTATAATTAATTAACTCTACAAATCCCCTTAGTTTCGTATCAGCCCCCGAAAATCTAGACAAGTTGAACTGAATCAAGCACCAGCCTCCAAAAGCCAGACCCCAGGGTGAGGCTGTGCAGCCATCCCACTCAGCCATTCTCACTCTGCTCAGGTCCTGCTCCCCGGACACAGGCCAGGGAACTTGTGCCACTCAAGACCTAGCATGTCACACACACAACACACAGCTTCAGGGCACCCAGTTGCCTGCGCCAAGTGTTTCTCCTGGATAACCACTCACACTCCTGGTGATACATGGTTTGGCATGTTTTAGTTCTAGATGTCTTGACTTTCACAGGCAACATTAATTAAACTTTCGGGTTTCGTTTCCTGGTAAGTTTGATGCTGTGAAAGAGTAGGAGAAACAGTTCATGGACTGTAATCCCCCGTGAATGATGCCTGGAGCACCGCACTTCCTATGTGTGGAGGAAGACTAGGACAGACATATAGACTGTATCAGTAATTCTGGATCGCTAGATTGGTTCTTTTTGTTTGTTGTGGTTTAATGGCCGCCAGCAACTAAGAACCACACAGTCACTCACCCCTCCCTCTCCTAGCGGGATGGGGAGAAGAACCGAAATAAAGAAGTAGAACTCACAAGTTGAGATAAGAACAATTTAATAACTAAAATAATAAAATAATAATAATAAAACAACCCAAAAGGCAATGAATGAAAAGGCAACCAAAAAAGAGAGAAATAAATCCCAAGAAATGACAACTGATGCACAATGCAAATTGCTCAGCACTTTCTGACCGATGCTTGAGCAGTGATTGCCCCGCTCCTGGCCAACACCTTCAGTTTATATACTGAATATGATGTCCTATGGTATGGAATATCCCTTTGGCTGGTTCAACTCAGTTGTTCTGGTCATGTTCCCTTCAGCTACTTGTGCACCTCTCTCACTGGCAGATCATGGGAAAAGTGCAAAGTTCTGGACTCATGATAAGTGCTACTTAGCAACAACTAAAACATCAGTGTGTAATCAACATTATTCTCAGACTAAATCCAAAATAGACCACTCCGCCAGCAACTAGGAAGAAAATTTACTCTGCTCCAGCTGAAACCAGGACACTATTGTTCTGCAAAATATCTCTCTTTTCTGAGAGATTTCATTTCCTTTTTGCATGTGTGCAGTTCACTGCTTCTGCCTCTCCCACAAAGAGGAAGTGGGTAGTAAGAGGGGGTAACACTATAGCAACAATAATGAATCATTTTGATGCTAGAAATATATAATTCACTACAAAACAGTTTTCCAGTTTAACCTATGATCAGAGTTCTTTATGACGTTGTGGTGTGTTCCTAATGCATTTTCTCTTTGCTTGATTAATTATTTTCCTTGTTTTTCTCTACCACCTCTACTTTGGTCACAATTAAGTGGGGAAATGATGACTTTCACCAGTGGACAGTGGCATCCCTCAGGGGTCAGTGCTGGGACCAGTGCTGTTTGACATCTTTGTCAGTGATATGGACAGAGGAATCAGTGCACCCTCAGCAAGTTTGCAGATAACACCAAGCTGTGTGGCACAGTCGACTTGCTAGAGGGCAGGGATCCATCCAGAGGGACCTGGACAGGCTGCAGAGGTGGGCCCAAGCCAACCTCATGAAATTCAACAAGGCCAAGAGTAAGGTCCTGCACCTGCATGGGCACAATCTCAAGCACAAATCCAGGCTGGGTGGTGAATGGTTGGAGAGC